>RJWM01004354.1:53847-71987 GCA_004363535.1 Dasyprocta punctata | reverse complement strand
AATGACTGCTAAATGGCACATTTCAGTGCACATATGATAAAATGCATGCAGCTGTGTATGGTGATTGTCTATTTCAGATTGAGGGGTCTCTGGTGACATTGTGATGACCCAGCCTCTAGGCTTCCTGGCTGTGCCAATAGGAGAGCTGGTCACCATGAACCACAAGTCGAGCCAGAGTCTTCTGTAGAGCCTTGAGCAGGTGAACTACTCAGCCTGGTACCATCAGAAACTGCTCACCCACTGGGTGTGCACCTGGAAATCTGTGATTTCTCACCAGTTCAGTGGCGGTGGGTCTGGAAAAGGTTTCATGGTGAGTATTAGCAGTCTGTAAGCTGAAAATATGGCGCATTATTACCATCAACCATGCTGTTTTCATCCTCCCAACATGATTCATCCTGAAGCACAAACTCCTTTCAGTGTCTGTCCTGCTGTTTGCAGGCTCTGTAGCCCAGGAGTTGCACACTCTCCATCTACCTAAAGGCTATGTCCCAGTCCCTCTTGATAAGAATGTTAACTGGTTTCAGTAGAAAATTAAATGGATTGATGTTCCTTGCATCCTTTATTATGGAAGAGTCTTACAGGAAAACTCAGCATAGACCTTCACATTAGTTTTCCATTTATAGAGAGGAATTTTGCATGAAATTATGGCTTGAACATGCAGCAGTCATTATTTTACAATTCCAGAGGTCAGAAGTCTGACTTAGGACTCAGTGGGCTAAAGTGAAGATACCATCAGGATGCATTCACTTTGGAGGACCTAGAAGGGAATCTGTTTCTTTTCGACTCCTAGAGGTGTCCCTGAGCCTTTGCCCTTCATCTTCCTGTCTCACAGCGTTTCCTCTCTGGGCCCCTCTTCCAGAATCACAGCTGTGTGTGCGACCGCCCTGTGTGCTTCCAGATGTCAATGCTGAGAAACCTCCGTCCACAGGAGTGAAAGGTGTGATTTTGTGTTCTAGAGATTTTATCTTTTCATTTTTTAAATCTGAATTAATTAATAGAATTCTGTTTTTGAGGAGAGAAAGCTCGGTGCCTCCATGGAAACAATGTGCTAACTAATTCATTCATGCATCCATTTTTAATTGGAAATAAGCATCTCCTGTTTTCTGAAGCATAGAGACACAGCGAAAAAGATGAGTCTTGCAGATCACTTATAACTGTTGAAGTGCTCCAGTGGATCTTCAAGCTGTCTTTGGATGAAGTGGCCTTCCTTTTCTTGTTTGGTGTGCTGGTGGCTACCAGAAAGACGCACTGAGTGGTGCCAGGTAAAGCACATGGAGATGTGGCGGTGCCTTGTAAAGATATAATAGGATGCACCAAGATGAGAGCTTCACCTACAATTCTACACCTACAATATCTACAGAATTACAACAACAGGAATAACTGATGTACGCTCTAAAAAATCAAAAAGCCTACTTATTAATTATGTTAGGGTAACTCATTTTGTGTTTGATTAGATTTTATTCATTTTTATAAAAGAGCAGAGGATTCAAGGCTCAAAGAAACTTCTGAAAGTCAGCTCCATCCTTTTCACACTGTGTTAGAGACCTCAGCAGAGCACAGGTCCTTGATGCACTGTTATATTTCTCACTTAGTTCTGGGTGGAGGCCTCAGCTGCAACTTGTTGTTCTGAGATCTTCAGCCTCTTCCTCTCCCACAGAGCAGTGTGTGCTGTGCTGCTCCCCAGACAGCAGTGCAGGAGGCCAGCTGGGCCTCCCCAGGCAGGGAGGTTTGTGTTCGGGGCTCTATCACTGTGGGAGGAAAATGTGTACCTTGTAAACAGTAATAAACTCCAGCGTCCTCAGCCTCCACTCTGCTAATTTTGAGTGTGAAATCTGTTCCTGACCCAGTGCCGCTGAACCTGTCTGAGATGCCAGAATACCGATTGGAAACCTTATAAATCATGCCCCGTGGAGCCTGGCCTGGCTTGTGCACTATCCAGTACAAATAGGTGTTTCCATCGCTATACAGGAGGCTCTGACTGGACTTGCAGGAGATGGAGGCCGGCTCTCCTGGTGAGACGGACAGAGAGAGTGGAGTCTGGGTCATCACAATGTCTCCTGTGGATCCTAAAATGATGAAGGAGAAGTGCAAGGTCTTGAACCAACATCATGAGTCATTTTCATAGTTTTTTATGTTTTGTGATTATCAAGGTAAATTAATATTGTAATTTTAATATACAATTAAAAAATTTCAATTTTGAGGTAGCTCCAAGAGTTCTAATCACAAGGACTGTTTTAGCATTCATCTGTACATCCCTCTTTTTCTTTATGGCAAACTTCATGAGAGACCAGTTCCTGAGTGCTTTAGCAATTTTCTTCACTCAGTGATCTAACCTTACACACAAGACAGGGCTGAACATCTAATGTATGTATAGAACTCACCCAGGCAGTAGTGGGACCCTGAAACTCACCCTCTTTTCACATGCCCCTCCTCATCTCCCTGTGTTCTTACCAGTGATCCAGAGAAGTAGCAGCCCCAGGAGCTGAAGCGGGAGCCTCATTTTGAGAAAATGACCTGAAGAGTTCTGATCAGTGAAGGCAAAGCTAGAGCCAGCTTTTATCTCAGACTTGCTTGGGAAGGTCCTCCCTGGGGGACAGAATGCAAATTCCCTGGTGGGTGCAGTGGTGCAGAAAGAGTGAAGAGCCTGGTGGGAGGCTTCTCATGTGAGCCCAGTGGTATAAAATATGCTCTGGATTTGGAGGAAAACAGTAGAGCTAAAGTCCATGCTGTGTGCAGCAGTGGGTACAAGGATCCCTTGGAAAATCTGCGTCTGCAGCACGGACACAGTGCTCACGACTCTGCCTATCCCAGAAAGGGTCTGGGTCCCTAGGACATGGGGGTGTTCAGATCAGTCTCTGGGAGGGGAAGTCTCATGCTTCTTAGTGTCCTGGAGGAGAAAAATAATTCTCACTTCATGAGAACACATTTTTGACTTTTCTATCATTAAGAGCATGTAGCAGCGCTGTGAAGTCCTTCTGATGTGATCTACTTAGAAAGAAGATTAGAAATAATCTTTTCCTTGACTTAGATATTAAACAATGTAAGGGCTCTCAAATCATCAGTCTTTCAGCTGGAGACCAATAACTGTTGAAGTCAAGAAGAAATGGAAAAAAAATGCCTTATATAATGGCTATTAAGTTCCTGAGAAGGAAATTTTAAAATTGGCAAATATATGGTTATGGCTATTTCCATATGTGTGTATGCATATATATAATATATAATATATATATATTATATACATATGACACGGATACACAGAAACACACACCAGATTTATTAAAATCTTTTTAAAGGAACGTTTGCTCTTAGTTTTATGCAAAATGAATACAAAATGATTTTATGCTACTCTTTTCTGAATCATTATGAATCATCCTTTTCACATCTATTCTTTCTTACAATAAATTTTGGGCCTCCATGGTCCATAGTTTAAAGAGATATTCTAAATTTTAAAATGTCACTACATGTCTGGTCCTTTAATGTTTCAGGGTAATTTGAACCAATGACTGACATTGTCCTGGACTTTATCTAAGATGATCAGTATGGAAAGAGGCTCAACTGTAGACTTCCTCTAAAGCTGTGAGAAAAAAAATAAAACTATGCTCTTATCAATCTATAAGTTCGTAGTGTTATTTTGGTACCAGAGATTGAACTCAAAATCTCGTTCCTGCCAGGTAGGCGCTTATGCCACTGAGCTAAATCCTCTGCCCTATTTTTGATACAGAGTCTCACTATGCAGTTCAGACTGGCCTTGAACTCACTTTGTAGCCCAGGATGGTCTTGAACTCACAAGGATCCTCCTGCCTCAGCCTCCTGAGTGCTGGGATTAAAGGCGTGCGCCACCACACCTGGCTAGTTTGTATTGTTTTTATTTTTTTATTTTTATTTATATTTATTTATTTATTTATTTTTTGCGGCACCGGGGATCGAACTCACAGCCTCACGCCTGCCAGACAGGTGCTTAAGCTGCTGAGCCAAACTCCCGGGCCTGGTTTTTTTGAGGCAGGGTCGCACTATGTAGCTCAGACAGGCCTTGTGCTCGCACTGTAGCCCAAGCCAGCCTCGAACTCCCAACGCTCCGCCTACTTCAGCCTCCCAAGTGCTGGGATTAAAAGCTTGCACCACCACGCCCTGCTTGTATTGTTTTTAATGACAACTGAAGAGGTGCAGTGTACTTACTACAATGTTTAATGAATTCGGTGAAAATTTGAAGAGTCATTTCATGGAAAATGCATAAAAAATTGTGACCCTTTCTAGGGCAAACGATGGCTGTGCACACACACCACATGACTGCAAATCTTACATATGGCCTGGGTGTCAGTGGGACAGTCCAGCTTCTCAAAATGCGGCTTCCCGCTCAGCTCCTGGGGCTGCTGATGCTCTGCCTCCCTGGTAAGGACATGGGAAGCAGACAAGTTTACTGCACTCCAATCTTTTGATCTCTTGTCTTTTCCCTCTCCTCTTTCCCATTTTCTTAATTTATCATGCTTTTTATTTTATCGTCTTAGAAAGAAGACTGCATAACTAGGAGTCCCTCACATAAAACTGGAAGTAAGATGCACCCCAAGCGATACATAGATCTCAACATTGAAGCACAAGAAATGTCCACAAAACAAGTGAGCATGGCCCCTCCAAATGCCGAAAGCCCCATGACACTCTTAGAAATGAATCTGAAGTCATATACAGAGGCGAAGCTGTCAGATTTCTCAGCAGCATTTGTAAAACCATTAGTGCCATGAATAATGAAATTTCATATCCTGAAAAACAAAACTGCAATGCAACAGCATTACATGTGGTGTCTGAAAGAATCCTTCACAAAGAAGAGAAGAAAGATAATGACAGTCATGAGATCTAGGAAAAAATAAAACTTCGTAGAATAGTAGAAAAGCAAATAAAAATAGAAAAGTATCAAGCATGACCAGGTCAGTAAACCATGAAGTTCATAAGATGAATAATGGAGAAATAAGCCAGTAGGTGTCATTCTAAACAACCAGAAGAGTAACAATAAAATGACAAGCACAACTGCATACCTCATTGTCATAAACTTGAATGTGAATATTTGAATTGTTCAATTATAATGCATACTTGCAAGTAGATTGAAAACACAAGGTCCAGTTTTGACATATGCATGAAATCCAGTTTAATGGCAAAGTTATATACCAAGTGAAAATGGGAATAGAGAATGACATTCCAATGCAATGGAATCCAAGAGTAAATAGAATTAGTTATATTCATATCTGAAAAAGTTGATTTCCAGTGAAAATGTCTCAGAAGAGACAAAGAGAGTCAATACCTATTGTTTAAGGAAACAATTCCTCAAAAAATTACAGCAATTGTAAAAATATACGTATTGAAATTTGAGGCACTCACATTATAAGACAAGCACCACAGGATAAAAAGAAAGTACTAGGTGAAAGCACAGTGACAGTGGGCGATTTCATTACATCTCTTCCATAAATAGATTTATCTTCCAGACCAAAAAAAAAAAAATCAACAAAGAATCATCAAAGTTGAATGTCATTATAGATTTAATGAACTTAGTAGAAATGAATGGAATATTTCATCCACTAGCTGCGAATAAACACTTTTCATCAGAACGTAGAACTTTCTCTAAAATAGAACATGTTTTAGGCCATAAAGAAACTATTAACTTATATGAAAAACAGCAATAGTTTCTTTATTCTTATCAGGACCATAGGTGAGTGAAAAAAAATCAAAATTAACAGAAATTGTAGAAAACACAAGTGTATGGAGGTGAAACAATGCACTTTTGGAGAAGGATGCATTCATTGGATAAATCTGGGAGAGGGGCTTAAAATACCTAGAATCAATGAAAATGGACACAGAACCTGTGTAGAATCAAGTTTAGAGAACTAAAGACATGATCTTGCACATCAGTGTTGTCTATAAACCATTCTTCATGTAGAATGATAAAAATGGGATAGATGAAGTGTGTGGTTTACTCACAGTGTCAGTACTGTGAGATACGGAAAGTGGTTCTGTATCCAGTGAACTGGATCACAGCCCAGTGGTTAAAATATTTCATGATGTTATGAAAACTGAAATCTGAGGAGCAATCATTCTCAGAACTTGCAGTGCTCTGTACGGGGTGGAGCAGCCACCTGAATTTCAAACTGTTTAGCTGCCAAACCGTCCAATGTTCAGGGGGGCCTGTGTTTCTACAAGTGAAGGAGTGTTTGGAGCACTTAACAGCAATCACCTTTAAAGGAGATTTTTTTTATTTATCATTTTAATTTTAGATTTGTGAACTAAAAAATACTTTCTTGACATTTTGTCTTGCTCTGGGATCTGTCACTCCCAGTTGAATTCCAACCTCAGCAAATGCAACAAAAACCCCAATATGAAAAAAGCCAGATTTTAAGTAAAAGATTAATGTTTTGGATAAAGCATTGATCCTTTGTTTCTTCAAATATGATTTTGGCTACTAACTCTAGTTAGTAGCAAAACATTGATCTTTAGCTAGTTTACATTGTGGTTATATAATATGTGGACCATGATTTAATTTTGTGTGTGTGTGTGTGTGTGTGTGTTTTGTCAGTAGCTGTATTCAGTGATCAGAATAATCAGTGAGAGTCTAGTCCCAGTCCTATAATGTCTGAGTACAGACAGCAGAGCTGCTATAATGTACAGATGGCTTTTGTGCTGTAACTGTCTGAGGATGAGGCGGGTAAGAGGTGCCATTCAAATGATGGGAAGAGCCCTGGGTATCGAGCTCGATGAAGAAAGCAAATGATTTTGCACCACAATGTTACTTATGGGCCTGTTTCCAACAGGGAGGATAGGAATAACGGTACATGTGAGGCATCGATTTACCCAGAGGTCCAATACTGTGAGACAGTGGATGCTTTTGGGTAGTTAAACAGGAAAACAGAACAGTAGATAAAATATTTCAGTATGTTTGCAAGAACCAATCTGAGAAACAATTTTCCTAGGAAATGGTAGTGCATGAGAATGAACAGTAGGGAGCAACACGTTTCCATTTCTTTGGAATAGTTACCTTAAAAATCTTCACTTTGCCTGGGGAAAATCTCTGATCCTGAGGAAGAAAAAAAGACCACTGGGCCTCTACAGTAGCTTATATTGGTGCTCTACAGTATTTGACTTCGTGCATTTTTTGTGGGGGCGTACCCAGAATGAAACTCAGTTCCTTGGACATGGCAGGTAGGTGCTGTGCCACTGAGCTCTATCCCTGACCATTGTGCATTTTCTTGTGTAGATTTTATTTAACCTTGTACAGCTGGTGCCCATTTCTTTATAAAAGTTACCTTAAAAAATTTCCAAATTCCTGGAGAAAGTTTCAGATTTTGTGGGAGATTTAGGGCTCTGTTGTATTTATATCAGCACTCAGTATTGTACAGCTATTGGAGTTTGTGCATATTCTGTATAGATTTTCTTTCTTTCTTTCTTTGTTTCTTTGTTTCTTTCTTTCTTTCTTTCCTTTTTACTAGGTGTGGTCAGCTGGCCAGTTGAGAACAGAATAACAAACTCATGATATCAGGTACAAGAGAGGAGAGTTGCTGCAAGGTACAGAAGGGTTGGTGTGTTGCAACTGCCTGAGGATGGGGGTAGGTGAGCGATGGGTTCAAATCATGGGAAGAACACTGGGAATCAAGCTTGATCAACTAAGCAAATGCCCTTGCACAACATATTCTAAGGAAATAATGTACACATGAGGCATCAGGTTCTTCATAGCTTCAATATTCTGAGATATTACAAAGAGATCTGCACTTGTTAAACCAGGTCACAGTGTAGCAGGAAAAGCTCCACAATCTCACAGCCAGTATATTTGAATTTCTGTTAGTTGCCCAAATAGCAATTCCTGCTACAGTTTCTCTTACTTCTGTTTCTTAGAAACGGCTGGTCACTGTGATGCATAGCTGGTCACCATGATAGATGTTGTAAGAACCAATCAAAGACAGCCAAGTACTTTACCTCCGAACTTCCCTTTTGCAACCCCATAAAATCCTCACATCCTGAGCCTTCGTGGCCTGACATTGATAAAAGAATTGATTCCTTGTCACTGCCCATCAATGTAAATAAATCTGCCTCCGAAACCTGTGTGTTGTTTCAGTGTTTCTGCTTGCCATAGCAGCAGCATGGTAGAAAAAAAGATTTCAAGACAATCAAAAGGGGAATAAGAGCAATTTTCCTTGGAACTTGCCCTTCATGGGACTGACTAACAGGTGGCAGCAAGTGGCCATCTCTTATAAAAGTAATGTTTGAAATTTTGCCCCTGCCCAGAAAGAGCTATGATCTAAGACACAATGCTTGGGCCATTTATAACAACCAGCTCTAAAGGAAATTTCTACATTCATTCAACGCTTTAATTTTACACTTGCGAAAGAAAAAGAGATTCTTAAAACGCTGTCTTGGCTCTAGGATCTTGTTTTCTCTCCCTTCCTGTGTGTCTCTCTGTCTCTGTGTCTCTCTGTCTCTCTGCTTCTTCTCTGTATTGGCCCTGTCTTTCTCCCTTTTTCTCTCTCTCTCCTTCCTACAGGTGACTCCTACTCCACAGCTTCCAGTGTTGGTTTCTACTTGTGTTTTGATATCTGAGAATTATGTCACCTGGCACAGACCAGCCTGTTCCCATCTCATTTCCGGGGGATCTCACCTTTATCTGTATATTTGTGTCTCCAGTTCATATCACGTCCCAGAGCTCTAGAAATCCATGTATGCACGTGCCTCAGGACCAGGGTTGATTGGGGGTCTGGTGCCATCTCTAAATTGGAAGTATGTTCCACTGCAAGTCTGTATGTCACCTTGTTTTGCAGTGTTACATTGGTTTGCCTTCCCATCTAAGGAGACATCATTATAAATTCTCTGGTACCTCATTTCCAAACATAAGGCCGTCTTTGATTTTGTTTTTCTGTCTCAGGTCATGTCCAGGATGTCAGCAAACATATTTGTTCTGACTTTAAATACTACCAGAATCTGACCACCTTTCAAAACAGCTGCAGTCAGGACTGGGAAATGAAAGCCATGCTGACTTGGATAACGGAATTAGAGGAACTTTTTAATGTTTACTTTGTAAGCTGTCTGAAAGGCCAAGAATAGCAAACAGGTGTCAACTGTGCTTATTACGAGACTCTTCATTTGTCTCATCTTACATTTATCTTTGAGGATAGCAGTGGTCTTGGAGGACTTTCACAAAAAGGAAGAAACTGAGCCTATTGAGATGCATCAACCATCATGAGGATGAGTGGAAGTGTGACGCACATCCCTTAATTCTGGAAGTATTGGTTCTCCATGTTTTGTTTGCAAAAAAAAAAAAAAAATCTTGGAAAGAAAGATCCTTGTGGAGAGTAAAATCTTTATGTCTTTGTGAGATGGAATGGCGAAGACAGGCAAAAATTTCCCTCAAAATACAAGTCAAATTGCTGCTAATTGCTATGAGAAATTTTCTGAGAATTTGTTTGCCCAGTTTGTGTGGTAGCTCTATTCCTGGATATCACCAAATGAGGATCCTTCAACTTCTCTCAGGTCATCCTCAGTATGTGATGAGGTAGAATCACAATTTGGTTGCTCACCTTTGCCTTGCTACATGGATTAGGAAGACATGACATGACCGAAGTTTCTTTTGGCCAGGAACTTTACTCATCAAGGAGTCAGGAAGACCAAGAGCTCCGCATGAGGCAACACATCCCTATGATCCACGGAGTCACACGAAACCCGACATTGCAAGCCCGGAGGTGATCTCCTCAAGTTGCTTTTCTGAGATGGGGCAGCTCTCCAGGAGTGACAGACAGGCTGAGAGGACAATGCTTATTCACCATATCCCGACTGATTGTGACATGATAAGATGGAAGTGCTAGATAAAATCCCCGTCATACATGCCATTTCTAACTTAGTAATCATTTTTGGATGGATTCATTGTGTGTTTGATTTGGTTTCATTGAGTTTCATTAAAGAACAGAGTTTTTTAAACTCAAGGGAACCTCTGGAAGCCGGTTTCAGCTTTTTCTGTCTGTGTCAGAGCCCTCACCAGTGCACAGGTCCTTGCTGCTCTGCTGTCTTCCTCACTCTCTGTCCCGGGCAGAGACCTCAGCTACAAATTGTTGTTCTGAGCGCCTCAACCTCTTCGTCTCCCACAGAGCAGTGTGTGCTGTGCTGCTCCCCAGACAGCAGTGCAGGAGGGCAGCTGGGCCTCCCCAGGCAGGGAAGTTTGTGTTCGGGGCTGGATCACTGTGGGAGGACCATGTGTAACTTCCACACAGTAATAAACCCCAACATCCTCCGCCTCTACCCTGCTGATTTTGAGTGTGAAATCTGTTCCTGACCCACTGCTACTGAACCTGTCTGGGGTCCAAGATTCCTGATTGGAAACCTGATAAATCATGCCCCGTGGAGGCTGGCCTGGCTTGTGCACCATCCAACTCAAATAGGTTTTTCCACCACTATGCAGGAGGCTCTGACTGGACCTGCAGGAGATGGAGGCCGGCTCTCCAGGCGTGACAGACAGAGAGAGTGGGGTCTGTGTCAACACAACATCTCCTGAGAACCCTAAAATGATGAAGGAGAAGTACAAAGTCACATACAAACATCATGAGCCATTTTAATACTTTCCTTTTTTTTTGTGAGTATCAGACTAAATTATTATGTCATTTTAATATACAATGATCACATTTCAATTTTGAGATAGCGCCCAAGATCTAATCACAAGGATCCCTCTAGATTTCATCTCCCTATCTATGTCTTTCTTTGTGGCAATCTTCATGAGAGGCCTATTCCTGAGTCTTTAGAAATCTTCTTAATTCCCTGATCAAACCTCACACACCAATGCTTCAAGGCACGGCTGTAAATCACACGTATATACAGAACTCACCCGGGCAGCCGTGGGACCCCGAAACTCAGCCTCTCACCCCATGCCCCTCCTCATCTCCCTGTGTCCTTACCAGTGATCCAGAGCAGTAGCAGCCCCAGGTGCTGAAGAGGGAGCCTCATTTTGAGAAATTGAACAGAAGAGTCTTGATCAGTGAAGGCAAAGCTAGAGCCAGCTTTTATCTCAGACTTGCTTGGGAAGGTCCCCCCTGGGGACAGAATGCAAATTCCCTGGTGGGTGCAGTGGTGCGGAGAGAGTGAAGAACCTGGTGGGAGGCTTCTCATGTGAGCCCAGCGGTATAAAATATCCTCTGGATTTGGAGGAAGCAATAGAGCTAAAGAGGGTGCTGTGTGCAGCAGTGGGTACAAGAATCTCTTGGAAAATCTTGGTCTGCAGCACAGACACAGTGCTCACGGCTCTGCCCATCCCCGACAGGACCCGGGTTCCTAGGATATGGGAGTGTGCAGATCAGTGTCTGGGGAGGGGGGAAGTCTCATGCTTCTTAGCCTCCTAGAAGAGAACGAAGGAGTTCTCACTTGAGGAAAATGCATTTTTTGTATTTTCTATCATTAACAGCATGTAGCAGTGCTGTGAAGCCCTTCTGATGTGACCAGGTGAACACTCATCATCTTAGAAACAAGATTAGAAGCAATGTTTTGCTTGACCTAGAAATTAAACAGCATAAGAGCACTAAAATCAACTGAATATGATACAGAGAAAAATATCTGTCTTCCAGTTAGAGACTAGTAACTCTGTTGAAGGCAAGAGGAAAAGGAAAGACACTATGTCTTAAATAGTGAATATGAAATTCTTCATAAATAGGTTTTGAAATTGATAACTATCTAGTCATGTCTCTCTCCTTGTATATATGTATATATGTACATATCATATTTGTCAAAACATTTCTTAAGAAAAGATTTCTCTTGATTTTACACAAAATAATTGAGAGCTAATTTTATGCTCCTCTTTTCTGAATGATGATAAAACATCCTTTTCATTTCTACTCTTTCTTATAACAGATATTAAGCAGCCATGGTCCATAGTTTAAAGATACAGTTTAAATATCAGAATGTCACTATTAAATCTGGCTTTTTAATGTCTCAGTTTAAGTTGAACCAATGGTTGATACATCCTGGACCTTATCTAAGATGGTCACTGTGGAAAGGGGGTCAATTTGAGACTTTCTGAAAAGCTGTGAGAGAAAGAAGCCATGCTGTTATCAGTCTGTAAGAACATGGTATGTTTTATGACAGCCCAAGAGGTGCAGTGTACATCTTACACATTTGAGAAAGTGGGTTTATGGAAAAATAAGTAAATAAGGATTTTGTAATATGTGCTGTTACTGTAAATAAAAGACTACCTGGATGTGCTTATCATCCTCTGCTTCTGTGTGTATGTGAATGCGTGTGCATATGTGTATGTGTGTGTATATGTATTGGGGTTTAAACCTGGGACATTCACATTCAGCTACAATACCAGTCCTTTGTATTTGTTTGATTTTGAGAAAGGGATTCACTGTATTGTTCAGTTGCCCAGTTTTGGCTCCAACTGCCCATCCTCCTGCCTCAGCCACCACTGTGCTGGGTTACAGGTATGTACCATCTGTCTTGGTTGATTTTATCTTCTGAGTGTGTGTGTTATTTCTGAATACTTCAACAGGTTGAAAAGTTCACTAATTGGGCTTGTCTGGACTCTTAAGGCTCTGTTCTTCCGATGTTGTACACGAGTTGGTAGTAAATGAAACAGAAAAAAATAATTTTCAGCTCATTGGAGCAGTCACAAGGCAAAGTTCTAACGTTGAACTAAGATGGGGAGGAGGCCATAAGTTGTTAGCATCAGACTCGGACACACTGAGTCAGTTTTCATGCTTTTATCCTTGGAAAATAGGAAGTTGCAGAAATCACATACAGTTTGGCTGTGTTATATTAATGTATCCCAGTATCCTAGGTGAGGCTTTCACCAGATTATGAGTTTATTGTAACATTTCATATGTAAGAAAATAATTGCAGCAATAATCTCCTGAAAACAAAATAAAAGGTGATATTACATTGATTAAATCACATAGTAAAACACAAAGTGAGTTGTGAATAATATTTGTGGCTTGATTATAAAGATCTTTTGAATGATTTATAGTGTGTATTAAATGTATTGAGATGTCAATTTTATGTAGCTCATTAATGTTTTTTTCCCTTAGTGTCCATCACTTTTTAAATAATATCAAGTTTATAATTTATTTTCTCAGTATCTTCTCATAAGCAGCAAATCAAAAATATGGAAAGAGCCCTTTATTCTAGGATATTTTCACCGATACTTAGTTTGTCTATT
Organism: Dasyprocta punctata; assembly: GCA_004363535.1. Classification (NCBI taxonomy): domain Eukaryota; kingdom Metazoa; phylum Chordata; class Mammalia; order Rodentia; family Dasyproctidae; genus Dasyprocta; species Dasyprocta punctata. Next base: position 58,825 of record RJWM01004354.1, on the reverse strand, counting down.
TGATTTTTAATACCACGGGTCTCTGTTTTTGTGTTCTATGACTCTTTCAAGAGTATTTGTAAGCATTCTTGAGGACTTTGCATGGCTGTGTCCTCTTCCAGACAGGTTTTCATTTGGGCACCTTTTCCACCACGCTATTCACGGCTGGAAGTTCCCAATCTCTCTGAAGCAGGCATTTTTGGAGTATAAATCATTGGCAGTATTGGTCTACAACCACTCTTTCAAGGAAATTTGTTTGTTTTTTATCTCTTGCTTTCCCAATGTACTTAGAGCCCTCTTTTCACTTCAAATGGGCTGTGGGAATGGTAATTTCTGATGACTCTTTGCTGCACAGTTTACACAGACAGCATCCTTTGGATCCAGCTTAATTTAGAGCCCTGAACAGAGCAAGCTCTGGCCCAACCTTCTGCTGTGTGGCCCATGCACAGTGTGGAGACTGGAGCTCGTGTTTGTTGTTTTCCTCAGTACTTTCCGGATGAACGTGATTTAGGGACTCAGGCATGTGTGATGACACATAGTAAAAAATGAGCCCCAGATTTGCCACTTTCTTTTTATCTTTCCTGTTTCTTCCTCCTAGGTTTCTTTCTTTGTCGTCCCATTCCCTTTTGCTCGTTCTCTCTTTTGTGTGGTTTCTCTGCCATGATTTATTTTTTTACGGGGATTGTTGATCTGAGGTAGCCAAGGTGTCACTGTGTAAGCCTCAGCTCATTTAAATATATGTTTTACTTGCGGCTAAAGCTCTCTGCATCGCATCTAATAGTTGTAACCAGAGAGTATGTAAGTTGATCTTAGAGCCTCTAATTTGAGCTCTGTATCTGTTTTTGTCACACAAATGCATTTTTGTGTGATGATATTTTGACCCTTGGTTTACATCAGCCACTTCCCAATGCATTGCCCATGGATTTGCTTTCTCATCAGCTGATTCCTTTGCACAGGCCACACTAGGCCCAGCAAGTCTGATCTGAGTTAGCAAAGAGGGCCTTGCAATGAGAAGTGAGCTCCAGTATGCAGTCAAATGCAGTAATTCGGTATCACAGACGTAGGTCCTCATATTCCTGTTGCTCTGGGTGTCTGGTGAGAAATTTAAGTGCTGAGTAATATCATTCTAGAGCTGAAAAAATAACATTAATATGCAGTGGGGAATAGCAGCTAGCTCATCTATGAAACCAGTCATATATAGACTTCAACTACCATTATAAAATGCATCTAAGTGACAGATTTCCATGTGTACAAGGTGAGGTGTGTGCACTCATATGTTGTTAGGGTGCTTTCTGAGTGGAAGAGTTTGTGGTGATCTGGTGATGACCCAGTCTGCAGTCTCCCTGGATATGTATGAAGGAGAGTTGATTACCACTAACAGAAATTCCACTCAGGGTACTCTATACGCATCCAAGCAGAGGAACTCTTCTGTCTGGTGACAGCAGAAACCAGCACTGGCTGCCAAAAGGGCTCATTTACTGGGTATCTGCTCTGCCTGAGGACTTGGCAATGCCTCACCAGTTCAGTGACAATTAGTTGGGAAAAGATTTCACTGTCTTCACCAGGAGTCTGGAAGCTGAAGATGTGGCAGGCTACTACTCTCAGCAGGATAATAACCATCCGTTGACTGTGCTGCAACTGGGACACAAAACTCCACTCAGGGACTCAGTGAAACGTTGACTCACCAGGTAGCCCTGGGTTGCAGGCTCTCTTTATTGATGTGAAATCCTGTGTTTCTCGACTTTCTGATGAGCAGTCTTGAGAAAGGTCCCAATACATGCCAGTGAACTATTCTGGGCATCAGATAACAGAGTGATCACAATTCTGGGACCCTAAGTGCCCTGTGCTGCAGTGCCTGGTGGGAGGTGGCCATATGGGACACTTGTGGAGAAAGGGTAGGTCATTCTCATGCTTTCTCAGGGTTTAAGCAGTTAGGAACTCAGCTTGTGGAGGACACTGCCCTTTGTGTTCATCAGTGGGACCCATAATATGTGGCTAGCTCAGGGGTCTGGGTATTATGGTTGATACATTGTGTCAGCCTGAGAAGTTTGGAAGTTCAACTAAGAGACACAACAGGAGCAAGGATCCTTTGTAAATATCCTCATCCTGTGCAAGGGGAAAGCACAGAGATTCTGTGAGTGCTACACCTGCCCTGAAGAGGAGGATAGCCTGTGCACAATATAAGGGAGGAGAAACACCATGTTTCCCCCTTTTTTTGCTCTGGCTGCCACCTTGAAGGGTTGCCCCAGTGCCATGCCACTCTGCCTTGGAGCCAGCTGATTATGGACTGAAATCTCCACAAACTGTGAGCTAAATAAACCTTTCCTTCCTTCATTTTGGGTGTCCGGTGTTTTATCCTAGCAACAAGAGAAAAGTAACCAAGGCACTGCATCTGAATATAGTCAGACCAAGACCAAGTGGCAGATTGTTCACTTTCTCAGCTGACAGTTTTAATGTGGTAGTCAGTGGTGTGTTTGCTTCCTCTACTTTGTGACACATTTGCAAATGTGCACTGAAGTGGACTTTGGCTGTGGGAGACAACTTGAGCGGGTCCCCTTGAACACAGAACAATTGCTGCAACTTTGATTGTATCGAAACTTATTTCCTTATGTTGATGTATACAGAGCTGACTATGGTATTTCCTTCTCTCTTCAATTGGCTCTAAGCATTGCAAATAAGGCTAGCTGAGGTACTGATATGTAATCTCTAAAGCCATCCGACAGTGTCCTGTTGCCTCCCATAGTGATCTCTGTAAAATATATAGGCACAGCGGGATGGCAGAGCCAGTGAGCTCCAGGAATGTCAACTGGGTATGAGCCTCGAGAAAGAGGCTATGAGTCCCCAGGGCAAAAAAGTTTACGTATCAGAAGCAGGCGCTGATATGTAGTCTTTAAAGCCATCAGACAGTGTCCCGTTTCCTCCCAAAGTGACCTTTGTAAGATGTATAAAGCACAGCGGGATGGCAGAGTCGGTGAGCTCCGGGAATGTCGACTGGGGATGAGCCTTGAGAAAGAGGCTGTGAGTTCCCAGGGCATAAAGTTTGCATATCAGAAACTGAAGCAGCAGCCTCCTAAAACAATTCAGTTGCTATCTTGATTGGGTTGTGCAAATTGAGCCCCCTGTATATCTTTATCTGCATTTTACAGAGATACCTTTCTCACTACCTTGATACCCAGCTCAAGTTACTCACGTAGTTCCCGCCATCCTCACTGTCAGTCATCCTCAAGCCACCCCCTTGCTTCACTAGTTAATAAATTCTGGGAGAGGCCTAGGATCAAGGCCTTTGTCTGCATGTCCTCACGAGGATTGGACTTAGGACTCCTTGGCTGTCCTTAACCTGGAATGTGTCTCGGAATCTTTACTGTCGCCGTGGGTTGCATTGGAGGTGGTAGATTTGAATTAACTTACCGGGATTCCAATAGCATCTCAGTGGATTCATAAATATAACTTCTTGGATTGTGAGGAAAACTAGACAAAAGATTTCAATACTTGAATTACCGTACTCAATATTTGGGGCTACAATATTTGGCCACATACCTGAGAGCACAGAATGGAGACTTGGACCAAGTGTGCACCGACATGGCCAACATGCTGCAAGGCTAGATGTGGTAGCAGCAGCTCCCTGTGCACACACATATAGATCCTTTCCTGGCCCTGCCCGGGGGGTAAAACAGAGCAGAGATCACCTGTCAGTGGAATCACGTGCTGGAGGGAGCAGGGGGAAAACACATCTGTCCTGAGCTGTGATTTACCACTGTCCTCATACGAGTAGTGATTCAATGTTAGAAAACCCAGGAAAATACTTCCCTCATCCAAGATTCTCAGCAAGAAGTATTTTAGGGTTTTTTACATTGGCTCGAACTTTTTTTGTGTTTTCCTTTATCAGTTTTATTTATTTATATTTAAAGAGGTCCAATCTTTTGATCTATTGTCCATCTCCCCTTCTCTCTCATTTCCTTGCTTTTTCATTTATTACCTTTCCATTTCGCTTTTAAGATTAGTATGTTATTACTCTCATCTTTATTAATTTGTCTTTTTCTAGTTCATTCTGTATGACTTTGACCCTTTTATTTTTATATGTGATCTATTTGTTAACTTTGATTTGTTTTTGCTGTCTTTGTACTTCTGTTCTGTCTTGAGTTTTCATTAGCACCGTGGTTTGGTTTTTCCTCTAATACAGGACGTTGTATGTTAGAAACTATAAAGCATACCAAGGTCTCTCTCACATAAAAATGGAAAAAAATGCACCCAACTGATTTACAAATCTCAAAATAGAACCACAGTAATGTACACAAAACAAGGCAGCACGACCCCTCCAAGTGCCCAAAGGCTCATGAAACTCTTCAAAATTTATTGAAAAATACTAATTTTTATGAAATTCTAACCAAATATTAAAATCAAAAGATTGGATTTACAAGTAATCAGTGATGTCAAAGAAGATACATACAACTGTTTGTTATGGATTACAAACTGGTGGTCAACTTAGCACCAGCTTCAGCTGGTGTTGAGTTAAAGATGTTCCACCTGAAGAAAGTTGCCAGCATAAATAGGGACGTGGGAAAGAAGAGCCGGGGCGTTGTGGGTTCTTCCGAGAGTTGCTGTTGGAGCCGCTGGTTCTCCTGGAGGTGCTTGTCACGCTGGCTTCTCCAACGTGGATTCGGCCATTATCGTCGGAGGAGCTCGGGACCTCATCGGTGAGAGTGGCTGTGGTTCATGTTGCGAGAGCTCTGCTCCTCACACTGTGCATCGCTTCCTGGCTCCAGAGGGGAGGCTGTGTGCTGGAGAACCTGGTCACGCTGAGCTTCCTGACCTGTGCCCAACTGTTCTCCATCGTCGGAGGAGCGCGGGACCTCGTCGCCGTTGGGGATGGCTGTGGTGCTCTTCAGGGCAGCCCCGCTTCTTCTTTTGAGCGTGACTTCTCGGCTCCTACGTAGAACCCTCAACCCACTGCACAGCTCCTTCACCCTGCTGGCATAGACTTTCTAGTTCCACCACTGAC
>RJWM01004354.1:0-53747 GCA_004363535.1 Dasyprocta punctata | reverse complement strand
CGGGGGCTCTTAGGTTCCCAGTTGGTACTGTGGGAGGCATTGTCATGCATTCGGGTCTCTAGTGGGACTCTTGCATGATATTGCTGTGGGATCCAGGCCCTTGGCTATCCTGGGTCTTAGTGTTGTGGACAGATCTTCCTGCACCGTCTCGTGTTTAACTTTGGGTGATTATAAAACAGTATTACAAACCCTGTGTCCTGTATGTAGTTGTTCTCCCTGTAACCCCTGACTACAACACTGTTGAATGAATTAAATGGTATAATACCAGATATGAAGGAGCAATTCAAATAAGAGCCAGAGATTCTGAAAAAAAAAAAAAAACTCAAATAGAAATCTTGAAAATTAAAAGCTCAATGAGCAAAATAGAATAGTCAGAAGAAAGCCTCACCTACAGTCTAGATCAAGTAGAAGAAAGCATATCACTGCCTGAAGACAAGGTTGATGAGTTATCGTATTGTGACAATAATGAAGAAAAGATTAAGCTATTAAAGCAGCAGACACATGGTAGAAGCCCCGGTGCATGATTTACACCAAATCTGTGGGTACTTTGCTTAGGTGAAGGAGCGGTGGTATAGGTCATGAGCATAGAAAACCTATTCAGTAAATAAGAGCAGAAAACTTCCCAAATGTTGGTAAAGATAGGAATATCCCCATAGTGAAACCATTTAAATCCCAAATAGATACAACCAAAGAACCTCCCATGTCATATTACAAAACTGCCAATACTAGAGAACTAACCCTGAATACTGAGACAGGTGTAGAGGAGAAGCATCAAGCCACTCATAAAGGCAAGTCTATCTTCTCAGTAGCATGTGTAAAACCATTAATGCAAACAATAATGGAATTTTATATCCTGACAATTATAACTGCAAACCTAGGTTACTGTATGCAACAGTGATATTCTTCAGTACTAAAGGGGAATCAGCTGTGGTGGCTCACACCTGCAGTCCCTGCACTGGGGAGGCTGAGGCAGGGGAATCACTGTGAGTTCAAGGAGACCTTGGGCTTCATGGTGACTTCATGCCAGCTTGAACTGCACAGTGAGACCTTGTCTCAAGAAAACAAATAATAGAATGTGAAATAAGACCCTCTGAGTTAAATATAAACAAAGAAATTCTTGACCACTGCAACAGCATTACATAAGATGCTTGTAAGAGTGCTTCACAAAGAAGAGGAGAAGATAAATACAGTCATGAGATCTAGGAAAGAATGAAATTTTCTAGAACAGTAAAAAAACACATAAAATGGAAAAGATTAAAACTTGACTAATTTAGGAAGCTATTAAATTTAGAAGATGAATAAAGAAGAAACAAGCTGATATGGATCATTCAAAATGACCTGAGGAAAAACAGTAAAATGACAAGCACAACTACACACTTTATTGTCATAAATTCGCACGTGAATTTCCAAATGATCCAATTAAAAATGTATACTTGCAATTGGATGGAAAAAACAAGATCCATGTTGTTTGCGGGAAATTCACCCTTGTGGCAATGACACATACCAAGTGAAAATGGCAGACTAGAGAATCACATTCCAATGCAATGGAATCCAAAAGCAAGCAGAATTAGTATATTTACATCTGAAATAATTGATTTCAAGTGAAAACTGTTTGGAAGAGATAAGAGGGTCACTAACTGCTGCTGAAGGAACCAATCCATTCAAAATTACAGCAACAGTAATTGTATGTAATGAATTTTGGAGAACTCACATTTATAAGACAAGCACCATAGGACATAAAGAAAGTACTAGACCCAATCAAAGGGACAGTGGACAATTTCTTGACATCATTGTCATAAATAGATTGAGCTTCTAGACAAAAAATCAACAAAGAAATATCAAAGTTGAATGTCAGTATAAATTTAATAGACATCTATGGAGTATTTCATCCAATAGTCGCAGAATACACATTACTTTCATCAGAACACAGAACTTTCTCTAAAATAGAACACATTTAGGCCATAAACAAAAATTTAACCTACGTGAAAAACTGAGATGTTCTCCTTTATTGTATTAGGATCGTAGTTGCGTGAAAGAAGAAATGAACAGTAACAATAATTGTAGAAAATATGTAAATACATGGAGATAGAACAATGCACTTTGGAAGAGGCAGGAAGTCATTGGAGAAATCTGGGAGAGGAGGCTTAAAAATACTCGGAATGAAGCGAAAATGACAATAGAACGTGCTGCAAAGTAGCGGGTACAACAAATGTGGAATCAAGTTTGGTGAAGTAAAGAAATAACCCTGCACATCAATGATCTCTACAAGCCTCTTTCCTCATGTAGAATGACAACAATGGGATAGATGAGGTGTGAGGTTTATTCTCAGTGTCAGTACTCTGAGGTATTGGAAACATTTCGATAGTCAGGTAACTGGATCAGAGCCTACCAATTTCATCTTATTAAGCATCTCAGGTTTATGTCCAAATTCGGAGAAGAATAGAATTTACAATGCTCAAGGAACCTGTGAAAGTCAGCCACATCCTCTTTCTCTATGTGTTCAAGTCAGCACCAGAACACAGGTCCTTACGCTCTTTTGTTTTTCTCCACTTAGTCCCGGGCAGAGGTCTCCTCTGCACCTTGGCTTGAGTCCTTCAACCACTTCCTCTCGCGTGTCCTAAGAAACTCTGCCATTGTGCACAAGAGCACAGGAGGGCAGCTGGGCCTCCCAGGCAGGGCTGCATCACTGTGGGAGGGTACTGTGTACCTTCATAACAGTAATAAACTCCAGTGACCTCAGCCTGCACTCTGCTGATTGTGTGAAACCTGTCCCTGACCCACTGCCACTGAACTTTTTGATAACTTCATAAATCATGCTCTGTAGAGCCTGGCCTGACTTGTGTACAATCCACTCAAATAGGTGTTTCCAACACTGTGCTGGAGGCTCTGACTGGTCCCGCAGGAGATAGAGGCTGGCTCTCCAGGTGTGGCAGACAGAGAGAGCGGGATCTGAGTCATCTGAATATCTCTTGTGGATCCTAAACGATTAGGGAGAAAGGCGAGGTCATGTATAGGCATCATGGTTTATTTTCATAATTTCCCCTTAATTTCATATTTCAAGCTAAATGATTTTTGTGATTTACATACATAAGAAAAGTGTTCAATTATAAGAAAGTACAAAAATTTGCAATTATCCTTGAGAATTAATGTGCATCATCCTTCCCTTTCTTTGTGACACCTTCACCTCACCACAGCTCCTGGCTCCAGTGGAATCTTCCTCACACACACAGACCCAAGCCTCTTGTTCACATCCTGTCAAACCAGACTGCAGTCTCTCGCATGGAGAGAACAACATGGGAAACAGTGGAGCCCCGTCCCTCTCACTCAGTCTCTTTCCTTATCTCCCTCCATCCTTACCTGAGGTGCACAGCATTTGCAGCCCCAGGACCTGAGCAGGAAGCCTCAAGTTGAGAAGCTGAAGCGAGGGTCCAGTGAGTGGAGGCAAGTTCAGAGCTGAGCTTTGATCTCAGATTTGCAAAGAAGGGCCGCTCTGGGGACACTATGCAAATGCCCTGGTGGGCACAGGGAAAAGCAAGGTGGGAGGCTTCTCACATAAGAAATGTGGTTTCAAATCTCCTCTGTATCGGGGGGAAAAACAACAGAGAAAAAGCCCCTGTGGTCTTCAGCAGTGGGAGGAAGGATCTCACTGGGCAAGGCTGAGTCTCTTTTGGCACATGGCGCACAGTGCTCTTCCCCAGTAAGAGAAACCACTCCCACCTCCCAGTTACTGATCATCAGTGCAGCTTTCTACTAGTAACACCATGGAGCTAGGGAGAGCGCTTCTGGCAACTGAGGTTTCCAGGTGAAGTACTGTGATGTTAGAAAACGTGTCAGCCCCAGTCTTCCTGGGCCCAGTGATTAAAGTCCACAAGGACACTGCTGTCACAAGAATTTGCAGGAAGATTAAAAAAACATCTGTCTGTCTCAGCTAGAGAACTAATTGGTCTGTTGAAGGCCAGTGGTGAAGGGGAAAATCATTGTGACTTAAGTCATCGATCTGCAGTTCCTGGGCGCTAGTTTCATTGGTGAGTATCCTGTCCTACTGGTCTCCATAGAGAGATGTTAGCCATAAGAATATGAATATATGTTAACATGTACATTTGTCTTTTAGAAATATTTATTTGTACATAAATGTATCTATATATTTGAGTATATTTATATAATACTGTGTATCTATTGATTTATATATACACATAAATGAGTATATATCTGTAAATGTATATATACATAGCTCTATAGTAATGGCATATATGTACATAGTCCTGTATTAAATTAATTAATATTGTTCTTAGGAGAAGAATTCCTTTGAAACCTTTTTTTCTATTTGGGCTTTTGAGACAGGGTCTCACTCTGTAGTTCAAGCTCCTCTTCAGTTCATCGTGTAACGCAGGCTGGCCTTAAACTTGTAGCAGTTCTCCTGCCTCAGCTCAGTGAGTGCTGGGGTTACAGGAATGCACCTCCACTCTCAGATGCCCTTGAAATCTTATACAAAATCAAAGATGGAGAATTTTATGAACCATGATTTCCCAAGGAAGTCTTGTTTCATCTTTATCTCTCTTCATTTCGCAATTTATTTAGAGCCCAATTCTCAGTTCATAGTAGTTATGTGAAATAGAATTTCTTTTCTGACTTTGGTTCACACTTCATTTTAATCAAGCACTTCTGACCCCCAGTTTAAATTAGGGTTCCAAGGGTTCCCCTCACTGTGAGTTGTGGATTTGTCTTTTGCTCTCTGGACCATGCACAGCTTGAAACTGGGGGTCAACTGTTTCCTATGTTCTTCAATAGCCTCAGGGTAAGAGGGGCTTCAGAGCTCAGTTGCTTTTTGGTTAGATGGAATAAAAAAAGGGTCTAAATTTAACTATGTCTCATTGCTTCTGTTAAGAAAGTTGGCAGGATTCAGTAGAAAATGGAATTGATTGGTATTCCTTCCTTTACTGTGGAAAATTCTTACAAGAAAACTCAGTAAAGATCTTCATAGTAGTTTTTTATTTTTACACTAAGATTTTGTATGAACTTATGGCTTGAACATGCAAAAGTCATCATTTTACAGTTCTGGAGGTCCGAAGTCCAACTCAGTTCTCAGTGCGACAGAGTCAGGATGCAGTCAGGATGCATTCACTTTGGAGGATCTAGAAGGGAGTCTGCCCCTTTCCAACGCCTAGGGGTGTCCCGGAGCCTTTGCCCTTCATCTTCCTGTCTCACAGCATTTCCTCTCTGGGCCCCTCTTCCAGAATCACAGCTGTGTGTGCGGCCGCCCTGTGTGCTTCCAGATGTCAGCACTGAGAGACTCAGCCCACGGGAATGAAGGGTGTGATTTTTGTTCCAGAGATTGTACCTTTCAGTATTTCAACCTCAGTCAATTAAATGAATTCTGGTTTTGAGGAGGGGAAACTTTGGACCCCCATGGAAATAATGTGTTAACTAATTCCATTTATGCATCAGTTTTCAATCGGAAATAAGCATCGACTGTTCTTTGAAGCACAGAGACACAGAGAAGAAGATGAGTCTCCTGGACCACTTATAACTGTTGAAGTGCTCCAGTGGCTCTTCAAGTTGTCTTTGTATGAAGTGGCCTTTCTTTTCTTGTTTGATGGGCTGGTGGCTACTGGAAGAACAGACGTATTGAGTGGTACTGGGTAAAGCACTTGGTGTTGTGGGTGGTGCCTTGTAAAGATATAATAGGATGCAGCAAGATGAGAGCGTCACTACCATTGAGCTATCCACAGAATTACAACACCAGGCTGTGCATTCTACAACTGATGTACATTCTACAAAATTTAAAAACACATTTTCCTAAGTGCATGACAGCAATTCAAGTAGCTTGTGTTGTTCACTCAGAAGGAAAGCTGCACAGGAGCATCTGAAAACATCTGGAGCATGGATGCAAGGTGTCGGCAGCAGTGCGTTTCAGGGGTGTTTGTGATGAGCGAACAGCGTGCACCAGGAATATCTGTGGGTGCTGGACCTGCTTTAGAGACGGAATATGTTTTTGTCCACATAGTCATACATGTGTCAAAATCAATGGAGATATATATTGAAAGTATGGCTTTTCATAAATGTAAAATTTACTACAATAAAACTATCCTAAAATTAAAAAAATGTTCTATGATTGTGGATATGCTCTAGCACTGAGCTTCTTGGATGCCAATGCAAAGAAAATGATGTATTATGTTACACATTTCTCATGGGGAAAATTTCCTGGTCTTTTGTCTGGTTAAGTGTTTCTCTAGTACAAATGTTGAAGATCATTTTTCTTTTGGGGATTGCATGGGAGCTGTTAAGTACTGAGTTGAGTCTCAATTATAACTTTATAGAAAACTCAAAAAGAATATGCATATCATTTTTTCTTCTACAAATGGTGACAGTGTATGCACAGTATTAGACAGTGAGGCTGGAGTATGACCTGGAGCTCAAGTGCAAAATCTACTCAATGGCCACAGTGTGCGACCTCCTAGGAATTAGCATTGGTGATGTCACCAGAGTTGCTGACTCACCTTAGCCTTAGGTGCTTGTGAAGGTCCTGATGCTATCTAAGAGCTGAGTAGAGTCTTGCAAGTGTTGAGGTCTTGATTTGCACCCAGAAATCCTAACCATCCTGGTTAGTGAAGGCTGGATGGTGTCATTCTCTGGCCAGCAGTTTTCTTCCCTGTGGAGGAGGCGTAGAGATCACTTCAGACACAGGATGAGATCCTCAGCTCTTCATCTCAGCCATCCTGTGTAAGTCAGTGAATTTTCCCCAGTGCTGTGATTTTTCATTTGAAGGATGGAATGATGCAGGTCTCATGTGAAGCACAGAATAGTGATAAAAACCCTATTCCCCCCAAAACAAAAGACAAACCTACATCAAATCAACCCTCTGCTTAAAGTATTCAGCAATTTCTCATTGTTTTGACTTATTATCATGGTCCCAAGGCCCTTTGTGGTTGCCACACTTGGCTGCCATGTTTGGAGTGTAGTGGAGAGCTCTGAAAACTCCTTATGTCCAGATCTGCGTTCACAGATTCAGGGAGACTAGGGATGAGCACTGCATCTCCCTCCCTCCCTCCGTCCCTCCCTCCCTCCCTCCTTCCCTCCCTCTCTCCCTTCTTTTCCTTCTTTCTTTCCTTTTTTCTTTTTCTTTCTTTCTGTCTTTCTTTTTATTGTTGGGTGTTCGAGACAGACCTCAGAACCTCCGCACGCTACTGAATCCCTGCCATGCGTTACACCGGCAAGGCAGCACTGGGATTTTCCTGAGCTCTGTAAGTAGATTCAGTGTGATCTGCCCTGGCTGCTCTCTACTGTTGAACCGTGTACCTTACCAGACCTCCTTTTCTCCCTGGAGTCTGTTCCCCAGGCCTGCTTTTTGACCCATGGATTGCTGACTTCCTGTCTTCCTTAAGGCATCATGACGCCTCACTTCCTTGCCAGGCGCCATCACCCTGCTAATCAGACTTGAGTTCATTCCTCATCATTACTGTGGCCCTGATGGGAGCATGGTGGCTTTTTCAATCAGAAATCTGGTGCCTGGAAGTGGAGGACGTTAGTCACAAGAGTCTTTCATCACTGGGTGTGACAGGAGCCCTGTATCATTTTACACATGGATCATACTGTTCTCAGGGCCGGTCTCCTCTTCACGGTGAAGATATTAGCCTCATATTTGTAAAACAGTTTCCATCCTTGGAGCCTCTGGGGTTTAGGAAATACTAGTGTGAGTCAAGTGAGCCATTAGCCTTGCTTGTAAAATTTAAGAAAGTGCCCACATCTCAGTCATTCATAGGACTAGCTTTTTTTTTTTTTTTTTTTTTTTGCGGCACCGGGGATTGAACTCACAGCCTCACGCCTGCCAGGGCAGGCGCTTAAGCCACTGAGCCAAACTCCCGGCCCTGGTTTTTCGAGGCAGGGTCGCACTATGTAGCTCAGGCCGGCCTTGCGCCACGTTGTAGCCCAAGCCGGCCTCGAACTCACAATGCTCCGCCTACCTCAGCCTCCCGAGTGCTGGGATTAAAGGCGTGCGCCACCACGCCCGGCGAGAGGACTAGCTTTTAATACAATCCAAAATTGTACAAAGACGACCTTATAGGAAAAATTCAGAATTGTAAGTCAAAATAAGATCTACCATCTGAATAATAAATGTCAATAGAGACTGCTATATATTGTGGTAATGTGATATCTTATAAGGTCATTTGATTCGTGGTCTTTCTTGTGTTTCTGCCACCAGGTGCGCTCAGTGGCTGGCTTGAGAGCAGCATAAAAGTGCAGATTGCAAGATCATTAGAGCCCAAGACATTAGAGCTTCTGTAACATGGAGAATGGCTTGTGTGCTGTACTCGGACGGAGACAGGGGTGGGTGGGAGACTGGATTCCAGTGATTACCCGAGCAGTGGGTCATGTTATGTGGATGATGGAAATGATGTTGCACAAAAAATGTTCTGTGTGAGTCTGTATTTAATACACAGAATGAGAATAATGGACAGATTAAATGTCTAGAGCTTCCTGAGATATCAGTGGCAGTTCTACAGTCTTCGAAGTAGATCACAGTTGTGTTGTAAGTTTGTAAGCAAAATGCCGCAATAAACACTACTGTGAAAGAGGAGGAACAATCTGGTTTGCAACTCGCAGTACACGAAGCTGACCAGCAGAGGGCAACCGCGCACACTTCTTGAAAAGCAGCCTTCTGTATTTCCCACCTGCTCAGGGAGAGCTGGTCTCACAAGTGAGATTGTGTTTGCACCATTCTGCACCAATCATCCCCAACGGAAAATTTCCTTTTAGTTTAATATTTTTTGCGTTTACTTTTGAAAATTAAGCAATCATTCTTAAATTTAGTTTTGTTCCTGGGGTTAGGGTTAGGGTTAGGTTTATGGTTAGGGTCTAGGTGCAGGCTGGAATTCTCATGGCACCTCAGAACCGTAATATGTCCCACTCCTCACTCCCATCTGCCTCTCAGGGCTGCTTCTGTCTCTCTTCCCGTCTAAAAAACACCAATAAAAATCTTCTAGTTCCTCAGGTTCCAGTATGCGGCACTCATTCTCAATTTTGCTTTTTCTCTCATATCTCATATTCAATACGTCTGTAAAACTTATTGTTCTGACTTAAAAATACGACCAGAGCCTGCCCACCTTTCACCCCATCTACTGATAGGTCAGAATCTCAGAAAGGTGAGCGCATACCGACTTAGGTAGAAGGATCGGAGGAGTCTCTTGGGACTTTTCAATAATTACTTTGTGGGCTTAAACTAAAGGCCAAGAATAGTGCATCAGATATCAATTGTCCCTTTATCAAGCTCATCATTTTCTCTCATTCTACATTTAACTTCGGGGATCTTGTTGGTCTTGCAGGATTTTCACAATAATTTTCACAGCCACTTTTGATTCACCATGAGGGTGGGGTGGGGGAGTAAGGTGCACTTTTAATCCTAGAGGTAGTAGGCTGAAAATTTTTATTTGCTTGCAAAAAACTTAGAAAAAACCCCATAGAGAGTAAAACCTCTCATATTGTAGTGTATAATAGTGGAGAATAGAGGCAAAAATTGTCCATAAAACTCATTTCCAATTGCTATCAAATGCTGTTTGAAATTTTCCGAGAATTCATCTGCCTCCTTCCCATAGTAGGTGTATTCATGGGTATCACCAAATGCAGATCCTTCAGATTCCCTCAGGCCCTGACCCGGGTATAGTGATGCAGAATCCCATTTTGGATGCTCACCTCTGCCTTGCTACATTGATGGGAAAGGTGGTGTGACATGACGGAAGTTCCTTTAATTGTGATCTTTGTTAATCATGGAGTCTGTAAAGACTGAGAGCCCTGCGTAATGATCCATGCAATGGCCCCTGGATCAACCTTGGAAGCCCAGAAGTGATCTGTCAGCTCTGCCCTTCTGAGATGGGAGCAGCTCTCCAGGAGGGACAGGCAGGCTGAGGGCAATGCACGTCTACTATTTCCCTCCTGGGTGGAGACGTGATAGAGGGCAGTGAAAGATAAAGAAAGTATCACCCTTATAAGCCATTTCCATCTTTTAAATGATTTTAGGTTAAATTAGTATTTGTGTTTTGTTGTTTTTGATTTGCTGTTTTTTGTTTTATTCGGTTTCATAAAGGAACAGAAGTTTCAAGGCCCAAA
This sequence comes from Dasyprocta punctata, assembly GCA_004363535.1. Lineage (NCBI taxonomy): Eukaryota > Metazoa > Chordata > Mammalia > Rodentia > Dasyproctidae > Dasyprocta > Dasyprocta punctata. The sequence goes on along the minus strand of RJWM01004354.1, from coordinate 43,646 downwards.
AAACCTCTGGAAGTCAGCTCCATCCTTCTCCCTCTGTGTCAGAGCCCTCACCAGATCACAACTCCTTGCTGCTTTCTTGTCTTCCTCACTCTCTGTCTGGGCAGAGGCCTCAGCTGCAACTTGTTGTTCTGAGATCTTCACCCTCTTCGTCTCCCACAGAGCAGTGTGTGCTGTGCTGCTCCCCAGACAGCAGTGCAGGAGGGCAGCTGGGCCTCCCCAGGCAGGGAAGTTTGTGTTCGGGGCTGTATCACTGTGGGAGGATATTGTATAGCTTGATAACAGTAATAAACTCCAGCGTCCTCAGCCTCCACCCTGCTGATTTTGAGTGTGAAATCTGTTCCTGATCCACTGCCGCTGAACCTGTCTGGGGTCCAAGAGTCCCGGTTGGAAACCTGATAAATCATGCGCCTTGGAGCCTGGCCTGGCTTGTGCACCATCCAATATAAATAGGTTTTTCCATCACTATACAGGAGGCTCTGACTGGCCCTGCAGGAGATGGAGGCCGGCTCTCCTGGGGTGACGGGTAGCGAGAGTGGGGTCTGGGTCATCACAATGTCTCCCCTGGATCCTAAAATGATGAAGGAACCGTGGAAGATCATGAACAAATATCTTGAGCCATTTTCATTGTTTTCACTTTTCATATATATGAGGCTGAATTATTTATGTCACTGATTTGTGTACAAAAGCATTCAGTTTTAAGAATGGGCCCCTAGAGTAGCCGCCACAGGGGAACGCATATAGTTCACCTGCACTATCTCTTCTTTCTGTGTAAAATCATCATCAGAGGACATAGGTCCTTGTTCCCTCTGGAATCCACCTCATACTGCAGACCCAAGCCTCCCCTGTTCTGCTGCGAACCAGGCCTGCGCATCTCCGTGTGTTCTGAGCACATCTGGGCAGCAGGGGGCGTCCAGAGCCCACCTCCCACCCCACCTCCCCCTAACCTCCCCGTGTCCTTACCAGGCAGGCAGAGCATCAGCAGCCCCAGGAGCTGAGCAGGGAGCCTCATGCTGAGAAGCTGGACTGCGGGGTCCTGATCACCCAAGGCGAGGTGACAGCGGGGCTCTTATCTCCCACTTGCCTGGGCGGTTCCTCTCTGAGGAGCGAGATGCAAATTCCCTGGTGGGTGCGGTGGTGTGGAGAGAGTGAAGGGCGTGGCGGGGCCTCTCCTGTGAGCCAGTGATAGAAAATCTGCTCTGTGTTTGGAGGGGACCCACAGAGATAGAGTCCCTGCTGTGTGCAGCCGTGGGCACGAGGACCCCAGTGTGGAATCCGCCCCTGCGGCAGGAGCGCGAGTCCCGCGTCCCTGTCCCCCAGGCAGCACCCGACCCTGGGACCTGCGCGTGTGTGCTCAGCTCAGTCTCCAGGAGGGAAGCCCGCCCTGCTAGGCCTCTGCCCTGGCTCTGAAGGAAAACGCACCTTACAGACAGTGATTTTCAGAGATTTTCGCCACAGCAGCGTGGAGTGGGGCTGGTGAAGACTCCGGCCACTGCTGTTTCCACGTAAACTCTTTGAGTGTTAGAAGCGTGTTAGAAATAGGTTTTCCTGTGCTGGCTAATGTCGATAAAAGCACTCGTTTTGAAAAAAATTATGTTTCTTTTTGATAAATACCCAACAACCATGCGAAAGTCAAGCGGAAATGTTGAAAATATGATGCCTTCTATAATGAATATAAAATTCTTAAGTATGTTTTGAAAATTTGTGAATACTCTGTCATATTTATCTCCATTAAGATTTGTTTATCAAGGCCGGGGGTTTAGCTCCGCAGCAGGAGTGCCTGCTTGGCAATACGAGGTCGTGAGTTCGATCCCCGGTTCCAAAAAAAAAAAAGCCAAAAACCAAAAACAAAACAAAAAACTGCTTATCAAAGTTTGTACATTTAAGTATAAACTCTAGTATATATGCTTGCTTATCACTATATATCCATATATAAATGTGTAGATGTGTATATGGCCACACATACATAGCAGATTAATAAAATTACTTCTTAAGGCAAAAATTCTCCTGAAGTCTTGTACAGAATGGAGGAGGTATAGTTTTATACTAGTCTCTATAAGCAGTCATAAAAACTCCTTGTTTCTATTGTCCTAGGCGCTGCGCAGCCGCAGTGCTTACTGTAAAGCAGCGTCCACGTGTGAGGGCAGCAGTGGCGGCTCCAGGCCTTGTCCTGTCTCTGCGCAGGGTGAATGAATGACCGGCGTCAGCCAGGGTGATCCTAGGCGGCGGTGCTGGGTCCCATCTGCTGAGGGATTCCAATGTCAGGCCTCCTTCCTCCAAAGCCGGGAGAGATAAACCCTGGTGTTGAAAGCCTGGAGTCCATGGTATTTTGTTCTGTAATGACAGTCCAAGCAATCTAGCTCATAGCACTATAAACTGAATATTTTGTGGGAAAATAAATATTTTCTTCTATTTGCTCTCATCATAAATGCAACTCTCCAAATATTTCTCCCTTCCCTTCTCCTCCACATTCTTCATCTTTTGTTTGCCCGTTGTACTTGGGATTGCGCCTGCACACTAAGCTGTATCCTCAGTCTTTCTTATTCTTATTTTTCATGTTTTGATGCTGGATCTCACATCAGGAAGTGAGTCAGTGTAGGCTTGCCCTTGCCATCCTCCTGCCTCAGCCGTCCAGAATGCTGGGATTACAGTTAGGTGGGTGTCATCCGGCTTGGATGTCTTTGTCCTCTCAGTGTTGACATTCCCTGTAAACACATTGAAAAGATGGTGTGAGGACTTGTTTGGCATTTCTGGACCTTGCTATTGTTCTTTTTAAAATTTTATAGATTTTTCTTAGTGCGTGTTTGCAGTACATAATGATTGCATTCATTGTGGGGAGTGGCCCCATGGACAGGACGTATCTTTATTCTTGTTTCTCCTTTCCCTCATTTTTAGATTCTTAAGAGTCTCTTCTAACCTGAGTTACCAGTAGAAAGTAACATGAAAGACAGTAAGGCAGAAGTCATTGGAACAGGCACAGAGCAAAGTTCTAAAATCTCACAGAGATTTAGAGAAGGTATGAAAACCTGATGGAAAATAACTTGGGCACATTTAGTCATCTTTCATTTCTTGTCCTTGAAAATTAAGAAGTTCCTGAATCTGTGAACAGTTTGGCTGTGTTATATTATGGTACTTGAGTAGTCTTGGACAAAATTTGAATGAGATTTTAAGAATTTGTAGCTCATTATTAATTGAAAGCAAAATAAAAGAGGAGACCATGTTAATGAAACCAAAGCACATATTTTGTCAATAATAGTACTGTGTTAGTGCTAAATTTTCAACATCATTGGAACAGTTTACATTGCATGTAAAATATCCTGAGATGTCAGTTTTCTTTTTTGTACCAAGAATTGAACTCAGGACCTCGCTCTTGCAACGCAGGCGCTGTGCCACTCAGGTATATTCCTGGCGGAGTTGTCAATTTCATATGGTTTATTAATGAAATTCTTTTTTTGTTTTGCGCAGTTTTTTACTAAACAGTTGTTTTTGGTGCATGTTTTTTTTTTTCCAGTACCAGAGATTGAACTCACGACCTTGAGCTTACCAAGCAAGCACTTGAATGGCTGAGCTAAATGACTAACTCCTAAATCTTTTATTTAAAGGTTTTTAACATGAAAAAAAGTTATACAAATAGACATTGCATTGCGATGACCAAGGCATTATTCCATATGACAAAACTCATTACAAAACAAATGTATACAACAGAGGTACTGCCAATGACCAAGGTATTTTAAATTTAATCCAGGCTGCATATACATAAAATGATCTGACTACAGACTTCTGCAAAGTAAATGATTGCCTACACAAGAATATGCCAACCATTCTGTCTGTAACCTGCCTTACTGCCTTTTGAGAGAACTTTTCTATAGCATGAAAAGAACTGGCATGGCCCTTAAAGACTAAAATTTGAACACACTTAAAAAATAGTTTTATTGCAATTCTGCATAAAATACACAGACTAAATCTTATGGCTTAAAAAATGTAAAAGCACAAGAGTGTATTGAATGAAAGCTAAAACCTTATAAAAGAAAAATGCTCATTGTTTTCAATCGTTTTGAGAACACTGTAAGATTTTGGGGTGAGAGAACAAGGAAGATATCTGACATTTTTATGTATTTAAAATTTGTTCAGAAATGCTCATAAGGTTGTACCTTTCTGCTCATAGCATCTTAAAACTGTATGCCTTGGACATGCTTTCTAGTATTTAACTGGGAGACAAAGTAATAACTTGAAGAAAGTGTTTCTCAACATGAGAGCCAAAGGCCCCAATGAATTCTCATGAGGGATCAGTAATAATCATTTTAAACAAGCTCCCTGTGTGATTGTTGTACATTCTGAAATGCCCTCGAGGAAAAAGAAACGGTTAAAGCAAGAACACAAGAGTAGACTAGCATGGTCGTATTCTCTATAGGTTTATGTGGTGAATACTGCTCTTTGTTTTAAAAGACATTTCAGGCATTGAGGGGAGCATGTGCATCTTGCAAATGGACATGTGAGTGTATCTCAACATTTATCTTTGATATATTCATTACTTTCAAACAGCTGTTGGAAGAAAAGACAATATATGACTATAAACTTTGGAAAGTTATATTTCTAATGAAATGAGGCCTCCAAAAAAAGATAAAAATATATTTTATTTAATGTCTACAAAGTTCAAATCATTCTACATTTAAAACTAGATAGCTTACTGACAATTCAATTATACTAAGACTGTACCATACTAACTTATTTAGAGGATGATTGTTATTTTAAAAGTCCTTTGCATAAAAAGTGATACTAAAACACAATGTGGTGTCCGACAACTCTCTTCTAAAATGCTAAACACTAATTTTAATATGAATAGTTTGAAGACCACTGCCCCTGAAATGAATTCTACCATGTGTATCATGTGTTATCCTAGTAAACAAACTTAACTGAAGGGATAGACAATGCAGTATGTGAACTTTTCTTTCCACAGTGAGTTGCAGGAGATAAACGATTGACTTTTGATCAAGGGTATCAGAGTTCTTCACAATATGAAATGGAGACTCTCCCACCATCGTCTCAGATATTAGCACTCCGAGAGTCCACCAATTCACACTGAAACTACAATCTTCTTCTCTTATAGTTTCAGGTGCAAGGTAGTTCGCAGAGCCACAGAAGGTGCTGGTCACATCTCCTGGCCCTAGTCCTTCCCTGCAGATGCAATAGTCAGTGAGCTTAATGTGCCCTTCTGAGTCCAGTAATAAATTGTCCAATTTCAGGATTCTGTAAAGGATCGCTTTCTGGTGAAGAGAGTTGAATGCCAAACTGATCTCTGCAGAATAAAACCTGGCACGTGGCTCAGGGAGGATTCTTTGTTGCTGCATAGAAAACATTAGGGTCTCCTCCACTGACATAATCCAAAACAAAAATGAGTCTGCTTTCTGTGTGAAAACAAGAACACAGTCCAAAGGATGGTTCGAGGCCCCCTCCAAAACACTCCTCTCTGAGACTGAAGAAAGTGATGCAGTGTTTTCTCACAACTTTCATTGTAAAAATTTGATGTTTTTTTTAGTTGAACCAATAATACTTTTGCATAGCTTCCTCTCCCTATCACCCAGAGCAAATTAAAGTCCTGAAGACCTAAGCTAGATGATGCTTTGCCACTTTCCCTGTTGTTCTTTACCTCCTTGTCTTCAGCAACTTGTTCCACACTGTGGTGATGTGAAGGACCAGACGGGTCTCCTGTCCGTGTGGGGTACGGAGCTGTTTTTGGGTCCATCATCAGCATCATGGTTCCAGTGGCAAAGAATGCTGCCCACATTCAAGGGTGACAAGCGTGTGGCACTTCTTTTGAAGGAAGAATTTACAGTCGATGCACTCGTATCCCTGGAGGGCCATTCCCATACAAGGTCTGTGCAGATGGCACAGTGGGTGCACCTGCTGTAACATCTGGCTTGAAACCTATGGCCACTGGCACAGAAAACTTTCTCCAGAGGCCTGCAGCTCTGCAGGGGATGGGTTCATCTTCCAGATGAGGCATTTTAGGGTGCTCTGATGCACAGGGTGATGCAGGGATTAAGAGTTCGGCCTCCTCCTTCAGCTCCGACAGCCCAAAGTCTTCTAATTCCAGCTGAGGGGATCCAGTACATGGTTTCCCTTCCTCCTCGGCCCATCTCAAGGTGAAAAGCTGTTTGTTGTCCAAAGACCACACATCTGGAACTTCATCGCACAGTCCCACACCAGAAGTCCCTGAATGTGGTGTCCTGACAGCTCTTCCCATCATCAGGGCCAGTCATGTGGCGGTGTTGGTCGTCAAGGTGCCTGGGAGGAAGGGACCACAGTAGGGTTCACTACCCAGGAAAACTGGCATGAAAGGCTGGAAGATTGCATGTGGCCTGACCGCCTGTCCTGACCACACTGGCCGGAGGTCAGCACAGCTCCCTATGAAGTGGTTTCCAGTGGTGACTGGGTCATGGTGGATGGACACTAGGCTTCTCAGTGTTTCTCTGGGCCTGGTGGCTATGACTTCGTGCTCGCAGCCTGGATTTCTTTGCTTTCCTAGGACTTTTGTGGCCAGCTCTGGGGAGACCTGTCCATAGCTTCTGGGGGTCTCTGGGCCCAGTGAAACCTCCTCTGGGATCTTTCGCTTTGTGGTGCTGTTGGTGTTTGTGTTTGGGGAGACCTCACGTGAGTACGTTGGATTTTCTTCTTGGTTCATGGTCACTCCTGGGGACATCTTCCTTGATGGTCAAGTTGCTTCCGTATGGTGGCCTGTGGTGTCTGGATGGAGTGAAGCGTCTCCTCTGTCTTTCGCATAGACTTTCCCTGCGTGGGGTCCTGAGGCTGCGGCCTCGCGAGGTGGGGAAGCAGCTCAGCGTGTTTGCTGTTGAGCGTCTCTGGCCAAGTGAGCTCAGGAGACTGCTGTGACTACACTGTGATGCCTGGTAACAGGGATCCAAGTTCTGTTTGGCTGGGTTGCCAAGGAAGTGAGGTCATGTCTTAGGGTTCCATGTCCTGAGCCCCCTCTCCAGTCTCCCCTCCCCCGTGACCCATCTTTCTCTTCATACTAAATAAATCTGACTACTTACTCATTGCATTATTTTTTAATCTAAATATATGGGAATCTTTTTATCTATCAACCATCTGTCTATTACTTTCTTACTGTTGCATTCCTGCATCTTGCCCCTGCATCTCCACAATGAACTACATTTGTGTCCTCAGAGTATTTTTTCAGGTACGCACTGAGCATTTCCCTAAGTCACAAAATTGGTCAGGTTGGACTCTGCCTTGAGATCTTCTTGGCTCAGCTGCCCAGAGCGCTGAAATCACAGTCACACAGCACCTGGCCTGTTTCAGTGTGCTGCTTAGAAACAGCAAAACTAGGAAATCTTTCTGGTGATATGAGGCCCTGGTGACATCTTCACATTTAAGTCAATGTGTGTGCATTGACATTTTGCCTGTGGTATGCACAGTGCTGACGGGTCTTTTCCATTGAAGGAGCCATTTTCTCTGAAGATACTGTGCTGGGATTTAAACTTAGACAGTTTTGAAGTTTAGGATGCTTTTCTTTCCTGGATTGATTCTATCCTTATTTCCTTTTAATTAGGAAAAAATGAGACTGTTTAGAAAATTTCACAGTAATTTTTCTTAAGAAATATGAATGTCTGTTTCAGACTCTTGCTTCTTCAGTAGCAGTGGTGGATTCATAGCAGTTTGTTGCTGTCCTGTGCAGAGAAGTGATTAATTATTCATCCTGAGCTAATGAACTTAATACCAACGTAGAGTATTCTGTATAGTGACACACTGTGTATGTCTGAAAATAAGACATAACTGGAATGAGCTAACTGGAATCAGCCCTTGCTGATCACTGCCATGGTGATGGGCAGTGTCATACAGAAGGTGATGCCTCACTAGGCTTTTGCTGGATGGCTAGTTGGTAATGGCAAGTAAAGCAGCAATAGGCAGATTGAGACTGTCTGTTTTTATTTTCCCCCTTAGGTCTGATTTTAAGGAAAAGACGATTGAGTGAGTCAGGACACTGTGTGGTGATTGTGTGGCAGATATTGTTTGTAATGCCTAGAAACCATCACCCCAGTGGTGATGAAGAACACACAGGTATAGCATTTGAAATTTTCCTGTGGCCACTTGGAATCCCTCCCTGTCCTCCTCTCCCAATCAGTCCACATGCTTTGTGTCCCATGTGGGTGTTTGCATTTCTAGGTGTGAGGGAGGCGTAAGCATTCTGCACATAGTTTTTATGGAGTTTGAAGAGCGAATCCAATCAGTGTAACCGTGTTGATGATAGAGAACTGACATAAAGCAGTGCCTCAGCCCTCACCATATGAGAGAGAGACCTCCGGTGGACTCATGAACTGGCAACTTGAAACACCCAGCTGATCTGAGTCAGTGTTGTTCTGGGTGTGGAAGATCCACCTGAGGTTTGTTGCCAATAGCATCAAAGGAGAACTGGAGGGTAGATTGTGTGCTGTTGATTCTCCTTCAGAAGCTTTTCATGCTGGTTTTCCTGATATGAACTCACTTGTTCTCATTGTCACCAGAGCTTGTGTCCTCCCTGTCACTGAGGAAAGCTGAGGTTCTTTTCGAGGGAACTTGGTCCTTCAGCATGGCTCCCTGGCTCCTGTGCAGAGCCCTCACCCTGCTGGCACTGATCCTTGATCCTGCTGGGAAAGACTTCGTGGCCTCCACCACTGACATTTGGGCCATCTAGTGCAGAGCCTTGATACAGACTTGCATGAGGTATTATCATGTTCTCTAAGCTTCACCTGGACAATGGGGGACATTGTCATGGGCTCTAGGTGTTCATCTGGACTTGTCCAGGACAATGCCTTGGGATCCAGGACTTAGCTGAATTCTTTGCATGTCTAGTGTGTGGATGGGTCTCCTGCATACTTTTGCGTTTGACTCTTTGGGTGAATATTATAAAATAATCCTTTAAATTATGTATCCTGTGTTAAATCCCTTCCCTTGTAAATCCTGAGTGTAACAACAAGTTGCCCTGTCTATATAAAAACTTGAAACCAGCTGGGCATTGTGGCACATGCCTATAATCCCATCTTGAGTTCATGACCAACTTGGAAAAATTAGCAAGATCATCTTTAAAAAAAATTGAAAAACACTCGGGGTATAGGTCAGGGTGAACATGCTTCCCTTAGCTTCCAAGGGACTCTGGATTCCATGCCCAGTACAACCAAAAAAAAAAAAATGTAAAGCTCTATCTGTTACCATGGTAGCTCAGTTGACAGAATATTAGCCTCACAGTGCAATAATGTGAGTGTTATCAGATACTTCAAATAGCAAATGGGTTCATTTCACAAATTCTTTGTTTTTTTACCCACTTAATTGGATCAGAGGAAAACTTTTCAAATCCATTCTAATAAAATTAAAACACCTGACGTGCCATTTAAATGCCATTTAAATTCTGTTAAGCAGTTCCAATCTAAAATGGTCTGTTTTACAATGATGATGCATTTATAATGACCTAGTTTTTTTTTTTTTTGAAGAAACCTATTTTACAAAGTTAAAATGTAAAGTACAAATATCTTTTGGAATTTGTTTGGGGTTCACATTGTGGTAACTGTCTCTTGTGTCCAAAGATTAGATCACTCAAAATGAAAGTTCTAGTTGTTTTCACAATGTTTTTTTATAATTCACTTCTTCAATATGTTTCTGCAGCTAACAATTCCATGTTCTACATAGAATTTATTACTCTGTGTAGGTTCTACTGTTTTCATTCATAGTTGAATTATCAATTTTTTTGGTCTGTTTTGATACAGGGTTTTGCTATACAGTTCAGGCTGGCCTTGAACTCATGATGTAACCCGGGCTGTCCTGGAACTTGCAGTGATCCTCCTGCATCAGCCTCCCAAGTCCTGTTTTATATGTGGGAGCCACCGCACCTGACTCAATTTTTGAATGTTGAGTCTCTGACTTTGTGGTCTATGATCCTTAAAGTATTATTTTTCAAGCTATTTACATTGTGAGTTATTACTGAAAGATATTGACTAATTCCTGTTATTGTATTCTTTTTTGTTACTGATTTATTTATTTTTTCCTTTTGATTAACTTCTCACTTTTGCTGGTTTGCTGGTCATGAATTTCTTAAATGACTCTGTCATCTAATTTGTTTATTTCTTCCTAAATGTGGAAATATATTTTGATAGGATATTATAATATGCAATGCATTTTTTGTTTTGAACTTGATAACTCCTCCAAGTTCTCCTGGCCTTAAAATTTGTATTGAGAAATCTGCTGTTATTCTGATAAGTTTGTCTTCATAAGTTACTTCATGGCTTTTAGTATTCTTTCTTTGTTCTGATTTTCTTGGACTTTTCTATAATGTGTTGTGGAGTACTGTATTCCCAAATATTCTGTACGGTAATTCACGTATTGTAATCTCTTTCTCTGTCTTCCTCACAGTCCAAAAAGTTGTATTTATAATTCCATTGACACGTTATTGGAATCCTGGCTAGCGAATTCCAATCTACCACCTCCAACGCAACCCACGGTGAGAGTAAAGACACCAACACATATTCCAAGTTAAGGACGGCTAAGGGGTCCTAAATCCAATCCCCATGAGGATGTGCAGACAGAGGCCCTGATCCAAAGCCTCTCCCAGAATTTATTATCTTGTGAAGAAGGAGGTGGCTCGAGGATGAGTGACAGTGAGGATGGTGGGAACTATGTGAATAACTTGAGCCGACTAGCCAGGTAGTGAGAAAAATACCTTTGTAAAATGTAGGGAGAATGACATGCAGAAGGATCAATCTGCATAATTCAATTAAGGTAGCAACTGAATTGTTTTTGGAGGCTGTTGCTTCAGTTTCTGATATGCAAACTTTTGTGTCCTGGGGACTCATAGCCTCTTTATCTCCGGGCTCATACCCAGTTGACATTCTGAAGCAGAATGGCTCTGTCATCTCACTGTGCTCATATCTTTTACAGAGAGAACTATGTGAGGAAACAGGATACTGTCTGATGGTTTTAGAGATTACGTACCAGTACCTCAGCTAGCCTTATTTGCAATGCTTAGAGCCAATTGAAGACAGAAGGAAATATCACAGTCAGCTCTGTACATATCAGTATAAGGAAATAAGTCTTGATATAATCAAAGTAGTAACATTCAAAGGGAGTCCCTCAAATTGTCTCCTACAGTGGAGAGATTCTTTTCTGGTACTACCTACTTGCGGTTTTAGATTCCTCATTAACTGGATGTCCATTTCAGTGTCCAGATTTGAAAGTTTTGTGCAATAATTTTGGGGAACAACATTTTTAGACTCTTGTTTCTCCAGCCTTTCACTGACTTCTGTAATGCTTAGGCTCTGTCATCGATGAGCTCTCAAATCAACTTCTCGTAATTTCTTTTGTTTCAAGGTGTATCACTGGGTCATCTACTACATCATTCTTGTCCTCAAGTTCTGATATTTTCTCTTCTGCTTTGTCATGTCTGCTGTCATGTTGCTCAGTTGTGCTTTTCATTTCCAGCCACTTTGCTTTCTTCTTTTTGATAGCCATCAATTATTTCCTGGGATGATTATTCATATCCTGCATTGTCTCATTGCATTCAGTCAGCTGGTTGTGTCTTCTCAAAGCTTGTTGAACATCTTACTAATTAAAATCTTATCATCTTATTTACATCCTCTTTTAGTTCACTGAGCATTGTGTGCATTTTGTTCTTTGGACTCTTCAAACATTTAACCATTTGGTTTCTGAGATATTTCCTGGACACTTTCTCCATTTTATTGGCTGCCAGATAGCTGTTGGGGAGTTATAAAAATTTGAGGCGTCTTATTGTCTTATTTTTCTTTATTTCTGTGTTTCTATGCTGAGTGTTGTAGGTCAGCGGGGCTAGAAACTTCTGCTACTAGAGATAACTATCAGTGAATTGCAAACAGAGGAAGTTTCTGGTAATATCTACCTGCGAAGAGCATAAAAGAGTTTGAGAAGTAGTAGCATTAATTCTTCTCTAAATTTCTTATAGAATTCAGCTGTGAATCATTAGGTCCTGGAGTTTTCTTTGTTTGTAGGTCTTTAATTATGTCTTCAATTTCGTTGACTGAAACTGGTTTATTTAGAATTTTTATATCTTCTTGGTACAGCTTTGGTAACTGATATGAATCAAGAAATCTGTCTATTTACTCCCTTTTCCTCTTACTGGCATGCAAATTATAGATAATCTTCTGGATTTCTGTGGGATCTGTTACGATTTCATCAGTTTCATTCCTGATTGCATGGATTTTAGTCTTTTCCTTCCTTTTTTGATACATCTTGCTAGGGGTTTTTTCATCCTATTTAATCTTTCAAAGAAGCAGCTGCTGCATTCATTGACTTTTTACTTTGATTTTTTAGTCTCCTTTGCATTAATTTGTCTTCTGATTTACAACTTCCTCCTCCATATGATCTTTAGGTTTGACCTGTTCTTCTTTTTCTCTGAGCTTGAGGTTCAACATTAAGTTGTTTATTTGAACTTGCTCTGTTTTCCTATTGTGGGTATTCTCAGCTATATATTTTCCACTTATCACTGTTTTCATTGTGTGCCACAAGTTCCAGTATGGTATATTACCATTATCTTTTAATTGTAGAAATTGTCCAATTTCTTCTTTAATTTCAGGGTGCTCTTTAATTTCACTGGTTGTTCAGGGTGGTCTTATTTAACTTCCATGTGTTTGTGAAATTCTTGAGGTTTCTTTCTTTTTTTTTTTCTTTTTTCTTTTGTATCTGGAATTGAACTCACTACTTTGCACTTGCCAGGCAGGTGTTTATGCCCCTGAGCGATATCCCTGGCCCAGTTATTTTGGTTTCTTTTGTCACTGATTTCAAATTTCATTTTTATGTGATCTAATAATATGCATGGGGTAATTCCTGTTCATTTACATATGCTTAAGTTTGTTCTATGAGAAGTATATTTTCTATTTTAATGAATGTCCCAGAAAAAGTGTCTATTGGGGCTCTGTTGTATTTATATTGGAACTCTTTAGTATTCATACAACTATTTGATTTTGTGCATTTTCTGTTATAGAGTTTTTAATTACTAGGTCTGGTCAGCGGATCAGTTGAGAACAGAATAATAAGCTCGTTATATCAGGTACAAGAGAGGAGAGTTGCTACATGGTTCAGAATGATTTGTTTGTTGTAACTGTCTGAGAATGGGAGTAGGTGAGTGATGGACTCAAATTATGGAAAGAACACTGGAAATCAAATCTGATGAACCAAACAAATAACTTTACCCAACATAGTCTAAGGAAATAATGGTACATGTGAATCATCAGGTTCTTCACAAGCTTCTATACTCTGAGATACTGCAGAGAAATCTGCACTTGTTAAACCAGATCACAGAGTAGCAGAAAAAGCCCTCCACTCCCACAGCCAGTATACTTGAATTTCTGTTCATTGCCCAGATAGCAGTTCCTGCTATAGTTTCTGTTACTTGTGTTTCTTAGAAATGGCTGGTCACTGTGATGCAAAACGAGTCACTATGATACATATTGTAAGAACCAATCAAAGACAATCAAGTATTCTACTTCTGTCCTTTCCCTTTGTAACCCCATAAAAACCTCTCTCGTGAGCCTTTGTGGCCTGACATTGTTATAAGGATTGATTTCTTGTAACTGCTCATCAGTGTAAATAAATCTGCCTCTAAATCCCAGTGTCATTTTGGCTTTTCTGTTTGCCATGGCAAAAGCATGCCAGAAAAAATATTTCAAGACAATTGAAAGGGGAATGTTAAGAGAATTTTCCTTGGAACTTGCCCTTAATGGGATTCACCAAAAGGTGGCAGCAAGAGGCCATCTCTTATAAAAGTAATATTTGAAATTGTGCCCCTGTCCAAAAAGAGCTTTGATCTTCTAAGAGACATAATGTTTGGGTCATTTATAACAACCAGCCCTAAAGGACATGTCTACATTCATTCAACACTTTAATTTTACATTTGTGAAAGAAAAAGAGATTCTTAAAACACTGTCTTGGCTCTAGGACCCCATTTTCTCTCCCTTCTGGTGTGTCTGTCTGTCTCTGTGTCTGTCTCTGTCTCTGTGTCTCTCCCTCTGCTTCCCTCTCTCTTCTTCCCACAGGTGACTCCTACTCCACAGCCTGTGATGTGGGATTCTCATATGTCTTAACTTCTGAGAATTGGGTTACCTGGCAGGGACCAATCTTCTCTCATCTAGCTATCCTCATTTCCTAGTGATCTCACCTCTTTCCCCATATTTGCATCTCAAGCTTCCCCAAACTCCAGAATCCCACGTATACAAGTGCCTCGGGACAGTTGTGGGCTGGAGATCTGGTGCCATCTTAATATTGGAAATACGTTTCATTGCAAGTCCTTAATTCCACTTGTTTCCTGGTGTTGCTTTTGTCTGCTTTCGTGTCTAAGGAGGATTCTTTGCAAATTCTATGTTGGCTAATTTCCACCCATAAGGCCATCTTTGATTCTGTTTTTCCTGCCTCAGCTCATGTGCAGTGTGTCAGCAAACATACTTGTTGTGACTTGAAAATATGACCAGAATCTACCCAACTTTCAAAACAACAGTAATCAGGACTTGGAAATAAAAGCACATGCTGCAGGTGCAAGGTTGTGACTCTGATTCCCGGTCAGGGGGTGGGAGGGAAAGAAGCACATGCTGACTTGGATAATGGAATCAGAGGAAATTTTTAATGTGTATTTTGTAATCTGTCTGAAAGGCCAAGAATAGAAAAAAACAGACATCAAATGTGCCTATTATGAAACTCTTCATTTGTCTTATCTTATATTTACCCTTGAGGATAGCAGTGGTCTTGGAGGACTTTCACAAAAAAAGAGAATCTGAGCCTACTGAGGTTTACCAAAGACCGTGAGAATGAGTGGAAGTGTGAGGTACATGCCTTAATTCTGGAAGTATTAGTTCTCAACATTTTGTTTGCCTGTAAAAAGCTTGGAAAGAAAGATGCTTGTGGAGACTAACTCCTCATACGTCTTCGTGAGTGATCTTGGAGAACAGAGGCAAAAATTTCCCATAAAATGCTAGTCAGATTGCTCCTAATTGCTATGAGAAATTTTCTGAGAATTTGTTTGTCCCCTTTGTATGATAGCTCTATTCCTGGATATCACCAAATGAGAATCCTTCAACTTCTCTCAGGTCATCCCCAGTATGTGACAAGGTAGAATGACAATTTGGATGCTCACCTTTGCCTTGCTACATCGATTAGGAAATCATGACATGGCTGAAGTTCTTTAGGCTGGGATCTTTACTCATCATGGAGTCAGTAAGAAAAGAGCCCTGCATGATACACCGCTTGCCGATGATCCATGGAGTCACATGAAGCCCAACACTGCAAGCCCAGGAGTGATCTCCTCAACTTTGCCCTTCTGAGATGTGGGAAGCTCTCCTGGAGTGGCAGTCAGGCTGAGAGGACACTGCATGGTCACCATATCACCACTGGATTATCACGTGTTACAAGGGAAGTGTAACATAAAGTGCCAACTGTATAAACCACTTTTATTTTATTAGTCATTTTAGGCTGCAATCATTGTGTGTTTGATTTGGTTTTCTTTAGTTTCATAAAAGAGCAGAACTTTCATGGCTCAAAGAAGACACTGAAAGTCAGCTGCATGCTTTTGACTCTGTGTCAGAGCCTTCAGCAGAGCACAGGTCCCAGCTGCTCTGCTGTTTTCCTCACTGTCTGTCCTGGGCAGAGGCCTCAGCTGCAACTTGTTGTTCTGAGATCTTCAACCTCTTCCTCTCCCACAGAGCAGTGTGTGCTGTGCTGCTCCCCAGACAGCAGTGCAGGAGGGCAGCTGGGCCTCCCCAGGTAGGGAGGTTTGTGTTCGGTGCTGGATCACTGTGGGAGGAGCATGTTTACCTTGCCAACAGTAATAAACTCCAGCATCCTCTGCCTCCACCCTGCTGAGTTTGAATGTGAAATCTGTTCCTGACCCACTGCCACTGAACCTCTCTGGGGTCCAAGTGTAATTTTTATAAACCTCGCAAATCATGCCCCGTGTAGCCTGGTCTGGTTTGTGCACCATCCAATACAAATAGGTGTTTCCATCACTAAGCAGGAGACTCTGACTGAACCTGCAGGAGATGGAGGCTGGCTCTCCAGGTGAGACAGACAGAGGGAGTGGGGTCTGGGTCATCACAGTGTCTCCTGTGGATCCTAAAATGATGAAGGAGAAGTGCAAAGTCATGTGCAAACATCATGAGCCATTTTCATAGATTTCTGTGTTTTGTAATTATCAAAGTAAATTACGATTGTAATTTTAATATACAATGAAAAATTTTCAATTTGGAGATAGCTTGGAAGATTACTAATTAAAAATCCCTGTAGAATTCATCTGAGCATCCCTCTTTCTTTGTGGCAATCTTCCTGAGAGTTGTCCCTTAGGAATTTTCTTCACTCACTGATCTAACTGCATACACCCATGGTTCAAATCAGGACTGTGCATCTCACATATGTACAGAACTCAGCCAAGCAACAGTGGGACCCTGGCACTCACCCTCCCACTCTATTCCCTTCATCTCCCTGTGTCCTTACCAGTGATACAGAGCAGTAGCAGCCCTAGGAACTGAAGAGGGAGCCTCATTTTGAGAAAATGAACCAAAGAATTCTGATCAATCAAGGCAAAGCTAGAGCCAGCTTTTATCTCAGACTTGCTTGGGAAGGTCCTCCCTGGGGGACAGAATGCAAATTCCCTGGTGGGTGCAGTGGTGCAGAAAGAGTGAAGAGCCTGGTGGGAGGCTTCTCATGTGAGCCCCGTGGTATAAAATATCCTCTGGATGTGGAGGAAACAGTAGAGCTAAAGTCCATGCTGTGTGCAGCAGTGGGTACAAGGATCCCTTGGAAAATCTGCGTCTGCAGCACAGACACAGTGCTCAGGGCTCTGCCCATCCCCGACAGGACCAGGGTCCCTAGGACATGGGTGTGTGCAGATCAATTTCTGGAAGAGAAAGTGTCATGCTTCTTAGCCTCCTGGAAGGGAAAGAAGCAATTCTCACTCTGTAAAAACTCATCTTTAGCATTTTTTAATATTACCATCATGTAGCAGAGCTGTGAAGTCTCTTTGATGTGATCAGATGAACTCTTATCCACTTAGAAACAATATCAGAAATAATTTTTCTGAGACCTAGAAATTAAATAATGTAAGAGCATTAAAATCAGCAGAATATGGTACAGAGAAAATAATTTGACTATCACCTGGAGATCAATAACTCTGTTGAAGGAAATAGGAAAATGAAAAAAATATTATGCCTTTTATAATAGATACTTAATTCCTGGTAAGTTTTTGAAATTGTAAATATCAGGTTATGTCTATTTCCATGTGGGTATGTGTATGGTATATACATATTTTATATTGTATAATAATATATATATATATATATATATATGCACACACACACACATAAACACACACCAGATTGATCAAAATCTTTCCTAAGGAAAGTTGGCTCTTGGTTTTATACAAAAAAAAATTAAAAATGATTTTATGGTACTCTTTTCTGAATGATCATGCATTATCCTTTTCATATCTACTCTTTCTTATAGTAGACATTGGGCAGCCATGGCCTATAGTTTAAAGAGATATTCTAAATATTACAATGTCACTATTGTATCTGGTCTTTTAATGTCTCAGGGCAATTTGAACCAATGACTGACATTGTCCCAAACTTTATCTAAGGTGGTCAGTGTGGAAAAAGACTCAACTGTAGACTTCCTCCAAAGCTGTGAGAGAAAAAAGCCATGCTGTTATAAGTCTGTAAGTTCGTGGTGTTTTTAATGACAACCCAAGAGGTGCAGTGTACCTATTACCATGTTTAATGAATTCAATGAAAATTTAAAGAATCATTTCATGGAAGATACACCAAAAACTGTGACCCTTTCTAGGACAAATGGTGGCTGTGCACAGACACCACATGATTGCAAAGCTCGCATATGGCTTTGGTGTCAGTGGGACAGTTCAGCTTCTCCAAATGCACCTTCCTGCTCAGCTCCTGGGGCTGCTGATGCTCTGCCTCCCCAGTAAGGACACCGGAAACTGACTTATGTTTACTGCAATCCAATCTTGTGATCTATTGTCCTTTTCCCCTCCTCTTTCCTACTTTCTGATTTTATTTTATCGTCTTTTAAAGAAGATTGCTTAACTGGGAATCCCTTACATAAAACTGAAAGTAAGATGCACCCCAAGTGATACAAAAATCTCAGCATTGAAGCACAAGAAATGTGCACAAAGCAAGTCAGCACGGCCCCTCCGAATACCCAAAGGCCCAGGACACTCTTAAAAATGAACCCAAAGATCTTTATTGTATGAAATTCTGACCAATCATTAAGTTTAAAAGATTGGTTTTTACAAATGATCAATGACTTCAAACATGATGCATACACACCATTGAATGAACTAAATTAGCTAATACTAGATATAAAATAACAATTCAACTAAGAGCTAGAGATTTTGAAAAAAATCCAAAAAGAAATCTTTGGAAATTCAAAGCTCAAAAAGCAAATAGAATAGTGAGATGAAATCTTCACCTATAATCCAGATCAAGTGGAAGGAAGAATATCGGTGCATGAAGAGAAGGTTGATGAGTTACCACTTTCAGACAGTAGTGAAAAAAATGTTAAGATAGTAAATCGTAAGCACAAGGTAGAACCTCTGGTGCATGACTTACACCAAATGTATGACCAATATTTTTAGATGAAGGAGCGGTCATTTAGGTCACACATATGGAAAATCTACTCAATAAATAATAGCAGAAAATTCTCCAAATGTTGGGAAAGATATGAAGATCCCCATACATTAATTTAATCCCAAATAGATATGACCAGAAAAGAACCTCCCATGACATGTTATAAAATGGGCAATAGTACAGAACTAACCCTGAATACTGAGAGGTGTAAGAAGAAACATCAAGACATTTATAAAGGCAAAACTGTCAGATTTCTCAGCAATATTTATAAAACCATTAGTGCAATGAATAATGAAACTTCATATCCTGAAAAATGTAACAGCAAACTTAGATTACTGTATGTAACAGTGTTTTTCTTCAGGGTTGAAGGAAAGTCAGAGGTGGTGGCTCACGCCTGCAATTCCAGTTTTGGGAGGCTGAGTCAAGTGGAGCTCTGTTAGTTTGAAGAGACCCTGGGCTATATAGTGAGTTCACAGCAGCTTGAACTGTATAGTGAGATGTTGTCTCAACAAAATATATATGCATAATTGAATGAGACCTTTTGAGATAAACATAAGCAAATAAATTTTTGACAATACAACAGTGTTACATAAGATGTTTGAAAGACTGCTTCGCAAACAAAAGCAGAAGATAAATATGGTTATGTGATTCAGGGAAAAATAAAACTTTCTAGAACTGTAGAAAAATAAATAAAAAAATAAAAGAATCAAAAATGACTAATTCAGTAATCCATGAAATTTATGAGTAAGGAGGAAGTAAGCCGTTGAAAAGAACCACAAGAAAAACAATAAACTGTCAAAATGAATTGAACACTTTATTGTCATAACTTTGAATGTGAATATTTCAATTATTTACTTAATCCTGCATATTTCCAGTTGAATTGAAAAAGCAAGATTCATCTTTGACACATGCAGGAAAACCACTTTAGTGGCCAAAATATATACCAAGTGAAAATGAAAGAATACAGATTGACATTCCAATCAAAAGGAATCCAGAAGTAATTGGAATTAGTTATACTCATTGAATAAATTGATTTGAAGGGAAAATTTCTCAGAAGAAACAATGAGGTTCACTGTTGATGAATGGATGGCTAAAGGAAGCAATCCATCAAAAATTATAGCAATTGTAAATACGTATGTAATGAACTTTGGAGAACTCACATTTATAAGACAAGCACCACAGACATAAAGAAAGTAATAGACCAAAACACAGTGATAGTTGGGAATTTCATTCACTTGTTCTCATAAATAGATTGTTCTTCCAGAACCCCCACCAAAAAAATCGATAAAGAAACATCAAAGTAGAAAGTCAGTATGGCTTTAACAGACTTAATAGATATCTATGGAATATTTCATCCAACTGCTGCAGGATATACAGTGCTTTCATCTGAACACAGATATTTCTCTGAAATAGAACACGTTAGGCCATAAAGAAAATCTTATCTACATGAAAAATTGAAATATTTTCTTTCTTCTTATCAGGACTATACTTGAGAGAAACAAGAAATGAACAGTAAGAGAAATCGTAGAAAACGTGCAAATACATGGAGATGGAACAATGCACTTTGGAAGAAGCAGGGAGTCATTGGAGAATTTTAGGAGAAGGAAATGAAAAAATACTTAGAATCAAATGAAAACAGAAACAGAATCTACCAGAAAATAGGGGATACAGCAAATGTAGAATCAAATTTGGTAAACTAAAGAAATAATCGTGAATAACAATGTTCTTTTTAAGATGTCCTCATAGAGAATGACAAAAATGAGCTAGATGAGGTGTGAGGTTTATTCTCAGTGTCAGTACTCTGAGATAGTTGAAGCAGTTCTTTAGATCACAGGCCAGTGGGTAAAATGTTTCGTGCTATTATGAAAGACAAAATCTGAGGAGCAATCATTCTCAACACTTGCAGTTCATTGCACACAGTGGAATAAGTACCTGCTTTTCAAAAGTTAACCTACCCAAACATCCAAGTGTTCAGGGAGACCTGTCAACTTACAAGTGCAAGAGTGTTTGGGCCACTTAATAGCAACTGGATCTAAAGCACATTTTTTCATCTGTTATTTTAAATTACACTTGTAAATTAAAAGATCTTCTTGACAGATTGTCTTGCCTCTGAGATCTGTCCTCTCAGCTGAATTTCAAACTTGGTCATCCCTCCTTTCCAGCCTCTAGTGCTGGTTATTTCTCATGTGCTAACTTCAGTATATTAAGTTACCAGCCAGAGCCCAGTCTGCTCTCTTTTGTTTCTACTGATTGTCTCATGATCTCACCCTGTATCCCTAAATTTTCTTCTTCACCTCAGACTACTTCCCCGAACCTCCAGAAATCCACATTATCCACCTTAGGGACATTGCCAGTTGGAAGTCTGGCAGAATCTAAAATTTCTAATGTGTTCCACTCCAAGTCCTGATTCCTACCTGCCTGCCAAAGTAGTTTTCATCACTCTTCCCAATGTGAGAGGACACCATTTCAATTTCTCTAAAGGCTTAGGACCTAACACATATTGGAGTAATTCTCAATACTACTTTTCTTTCATGCCTCATATCCAGTACATCAGCAAAACTTCTTTGTTCTTGTTGCAGGAATCTATTAGTTAACTGAAAGGGAAGCACTTAACACTGAGGAATTTGGAAGGCAATGATTTATTCAGCTAGTGGGCTGGTTGGAATCAGTTCCAAATCACAAGCTCCAACTGAGACTGAAGCAGAAACATACACATTTTGTAAGTAGGAAGTACAAAAGCTGACAGCAAGTTATCATAAAATTGGTCGCATGAATGAAGTTATACATTGTCAGGCAGAATTAACTAAAGGGAATTATTTTTTATGAGGTGGGGAAATTCAGGGAAAGGAGTTGTTTAACTGCAACTCTACTGCAGAGGTAGACTTAAGGGTGTCTTTTACTGGGCTATTTTGTCCTGGGTAGAGAGTCCTTGAAACATTACAAAAACAGACTACATTTTTAGGTGGGAAAATATAGTGCTTGCTGCTGGACTGGGACAGTCTGTAGAGCAGAGCAAAAGGACAGCTGAGCATCTTGGGCAGGGAAGTTTGTCTTCAGGGCTGTATTCCTGTGGAGAAAGTTTTGTACTGTCTTGGTTACTTTTCACTCATTGCTGAGACAAAACACCTGACACCCAAAATTAGGGAAGGAAAGGTTTATTTAGCTTACAGTTTTTGGAGGTTTCAGTCCATAATCAGCTGATTCCAAGGAAGGGTGGCATGATACTGGGACACTTCAAGGCAGCAACCAGACCAAAAAGGGGCAAGAGTAAGCCTCTTCTCCCTTATATAGTACACAGGACAGCCCCCCCTACACACTGCAGGGTGGGTGTAGCTTTCACAAATCTTCTTGCCTTCCTTTGCACAGAATGAGGATATTTCCAAAGTAAGAACTCTGGCTCCCTGCTGAATCTCTCAGTTAAACTTCTGACTTCCTCAGGTTGACACAATGAACAGGTATCTGCTTGTGCTCTACACCCCAGGATTTAGAACTGCTGAGTTACGTAAGCTTCTAGATTTCACAAGTTGACACAACGTATAAACCATAACATGTACCTTGCATACAGTAATAAATTTCAACATCCTCAGACTCCACACTACTTATTTTGAATGTAAAATCTGTTCCCAACACACTGTCACTGAACCTGTCTGGTACCCAAGTGTTCTGGTTGAAAACCTGAAAAATGATGTGCTGTAGTGTGTGGCCTGGCTTGTGCAAAAGCCAATTAAAATATGTGTTCCCAACACTATGAAGGATGCTTTGACTGGATCTCCAGGAGATGGAGGCTGGCTATCCAGGGGTGATGGACAGAGAATGGGATCTAAGTCATTTTAGTATCTCCTGTGGATCCTAAATAATTAGAAAGAATGGTTAGGTCATGTACCAGCATCATGATTCATTTTCATAATTTCTTCTTTGTTGCATATTTCAAGATAATTATTTTTGTGATTTTCATATATAAGGAAATGTGTCCAAATATAACAAAGGGCTTAAAGTTTGCAGTCTCAAGAATTAATATGTATTATCCTCATTCTTCATGAAATCTTCATCTAAGCATAGCTCCTGGCTCCAGTGGAATCTTCCTCACTCACACAGACCTCAACCTCTGGTTCTCTTCCTGCTTAACGAGACTGCAGTATCTTGTGCAGAAAGAACAGCATGGAAGACAGTTGTACCCCATATCCTCACCCCATCTCCTCATCTCCCTCAGTCCTTACCAGGGTTCAGGAGCATTAGCAGCCCCAGGAACTGAGCAGGGAGCCTCATTTTGAGAAGCTGAAGTGAGAGTCTAGATGAGTCAAGACAAGTTCAGAGCTGAGTGTGTATGTCAGACTTGCAGGCAAGGGCCTTCCTGGGGGTCACCATGTAAATCTCCTGGTAGACACAGTGAAGGACAGGATGCGAGGCCTCTCACATAAGCCAAGTGGGATGAAATGTCCTCTGTGTTTGGGGTTAAAGAAATAGAAATAATGTACATGTGATCTTCAGCAGTGGGAGGATGGTCCCCATCATAAAAGACCAAGTCTATAGGGGAACATGATTCACAATAGTCTTCCCAACTAAGAGAAATCACTCCATCCACACAGTAACTAATGCTCTAAATTTTCTACTAGCAACACCATGGAGCTGGTAAAGAGCTTGTGGCAGCTGCCTTTCCCAGGTGAACTACTGTGACGCTGGAAACTGTGTCAGTTATGGTCTTTCTGGGCCAAATTTTAACTGTGCAACAGCACTTGTGTCAAAACAATTTGACAGGAAGATAAAAATAATCTGCCTAGCAGCACTTCCCCCCAACCCGGAGACCTCTGCAGCCCTTGGACCTTTGCTGGGAGCACTTCCTTTCACCCCAGAGACCTCTACAGCCAGCACATAGTTGTCAGCAGCACCTCCTCATCCACCACTGTGACCTCAACAGCTCAAGTACCATCAGGAATCTGTCCACCACTTGCAGAACCCTGGTGGTCTGGTGGAAGCCTCAGCAACCCCTCACCCACACAGAGGACTTCAGCGAGCCTGTGATTGTGTGGTGAGTTCCACAAGTAGAGGGCCTCAGTGGGTAAGCAGAAGGAGCAATGAGTCCTGTCTTCCAGCTGTAGAACTTTGGAAGTCAGGCAAGAGTGTGAGTGAGTCCTTCTTTTATATGGAGAACACTGGGTGGGTTGAGGAGAGGGCTGACAATGACCCCCCCCAACCTGGAGGAACTGGAAAGGGCCTACGAAACCCCCAGTCACACAGTAGGGTCCCAGCTGAGGTACACAATATAGCCAGGTAAATCTGGCAGTGTGAAATAGTCTAAAGCCTCAGTAACAATAGGAACTAACGGTTTACTTACATCAATACTCCTAGGCTAGTCAGCCTAGGAAGAATATAAGCCTCACCCAACTGGACCTGCAGGAGAAATCCAGGGGACTGGCCCCAGCCCTTCATTGAGGGACTCAACAATTGGACAAAAATCACCCATACAGTAGGACCATAAGACACACATGACAGTCACTAGAGACTAGTGAAATCGGAAGATCAAACTATTAACCCAAGAGGTGAAAATGACAAGAGAAAATACCAAAATGCAACCTCAAACATCCAGTCCATCAGGAACAAGTACAGAGGACATTGAAATAGAGGGCATTGGAGGTCACATACCTGAAATTTCTCAAAAGATAGCAAGTAAAAGAAAGAAATAAATCCATGAAGCTATAGAGGAAATCAGATTAGAAATAATCTCAGGTAAAGAAAGAAATGACAACCTTAGTATAGGAATTACTCAGCATAGCTAGGGAACACATAGATAATAAAAGGACAGGTGCATGGGAAAATGATGGAAACCTTGAATGAGCAACTTAGGAAAGAAGTAGAATGCATGAAACAAATTCAAAGAGATATCAGGGAATTAAAAAAACTCCCTTGAAAACTGGCAAAACCATTTAAATGAAGCTGAGAATACACTTTCTGACCTTGAAGACAGGATCACAGCTAGTGATCATGAAAAGAAAGAAGTTGTAAAAATAATAAGGGAGCATGAAATAACAAATCAACAGCTTCAAAGTGATGCAAAGAGAACCAATATAAGATTGATAGGCATCAATGAAAATGCAGGAGTCAACACAACTGACTTAAAAAAACTATTTGCAAAATTAATAGTGGAAAATTTCCCAAACATGGGAAAAGAATCAGATATGCAGATAAGTGAGAGATACAGAACAGGAAACAATCATAACCAAAATAAATCTACACCCAGACGTATAATAATTAAGATTCCAGACATACAGCATAAAAACAGAATACTGAAAGCCACTAGAGAAAAGACACAACACATCTATCAAGGAAAGCCAATTAGAATCACGCAGACTTTTCAACACAAACCCTCAAGTTAAGATGAGCTTGGAGTGAAATATTTCAAGGCCTGAAAGAAAACAACCTTCAACCCAGATTGATGTACCCCACAAAACTTTCTTTCAAAATTGATGGAGAAATAAGCTACTTCCACGACAAAGAGCAACTGAAGAAATTCATGTCTACCAAGCCAACCCCAAAAAGAATACTGAAAGCCAAACTAGAGAGAGACAAAATTGCAACAATTTCCAGAACAGCAACATAAAAAAATGACCAGGCAGTGCAAGCAATTAAACGAGGGCAAAAAGCAGGAAACCAACAACAGTAAAATAACATGACAAAGTTAAGCCAGTACATATCAGTAATATCCATTCAATATAAATTGGCGTCAATTCACCAATTAAAAGAAATAAGCTGACAGAATGGATCAAGAAACGGGATCCAACAATATGCTGTATACAAGAAACACAACTGACTCAAAAGGAAACTCATAGATTAGAAATCAAAGGACGGAAAACAATATTTCATGTGACAGGAACCCAGAAAAAAGTGGATGTAGCTATTCTGTTTGTGGACAATGTAAACTTCAAACCAAAATGACCAAAAGAGATAAAAAGGTTGTTACATACTTGTTGGGGGAAAATCCAAGAGGAAGAGTTAATAATCGTAAATATATATGCACCAAATACAGGAGCACCTTACTATATAAGACAAATACTAATAGACATGAAAAACCAAATATGCAATAAGCCAATTGTAACAGGGGAACTTAATACCCCATTGTCACAAAGAGATAGATCAAGTAGACAAAAAATTGGCAAAGAAACAACAGAACTGAATCAAACCTGTGAACAAATGGACTTAGCAGATGTTTACAGAATGTTCCACCCAACAACATCAGAATACACATTTTTCTCAGCTGCACATGGCATGTTCCCTAAAATAGACCACATATTAGCCCATAGAACATGCTGAAGAAAATGCAAAGTGATTGAAATTATCCCATGCATATTATCTGATCATCGTGCACTGAAATTGGAAATTAATGGCAAAAGAAACTGCAAAACCTACATAAATGCATGGAAATTTAGTAAAAACCTCTGGAACAATCAATGGGTTACAGATGAAATTAAAGAAGAAATTAAAACAATGCCTAAAATTCAATGAAGATGCAGATACAAAAAGAAAAGTAAATAATAACAAAAAGCACTGAAAGAGTAATAAGATCCAAAATGTACAGTAGATATTGTACTAAGGAAAGGGAAAGAAAGTGCTCAAAATTAAAGAACAGCTGGGATAAGGGAAAGGAGAAATAGAAGAAAGCAAAAGATTATATGTATGTAGTTATACACATATAACTGTATGTATGTGTAAGTATGCAAGATAGATAACTATACTACTAATTCTCTGTTAGTTCATCAAAAAGAATAGTTTGTGCTGTGATTATTTGATTGTTTGGTCATTTTGTATGCCTAGATATCATAACTTGAACAACTAGTAAGAAAACAATATGTAATATATGAACTAGTATTGATTTCTTACTGTTTTTTTAAAATTCTGTATTATTTCTACCCTTTTTTCTGTTTTGCTTTTTAAAATAAAAAAAATCTTCCTGCTTCTGCTGGAGACCGAAATGATCTGTGGAAACAAGTGGAGGAGGGGAAAATGATTATGTCTTAGTTGTTCGATATGCAATTTCTGGGTAGTAGTTTAATTGTTGAATATCATGTCCTATTTATCTCCATAGAGATACCGCTTCTCGGCCTTTTGGCTAAGATCAAGGGTATCTCCGTAGAGATACGTTAACTATGAGAATAAATAAATGTTCATATATAAATGTATATATTATAAATATACATTTGTATAGAAATGTGTGTGTGCATATATGTGTATAATTCTATATTAAGGAATATCTATGTATAATTGTATATATATAGCTATATAGAAATGCATTATAGACATAGTCATGTATTAGATTAATCAAAATAGTTCTTCAGTGAAAATTTCCTTTGATACCCTTTTTTTTCTTTTTGGATTTTGAGACTAGGTCTTGCTTTGTAGTTCAGGCTGAACTTGAGGTCTCTGTGTAGCTCAGGCTAGCCTTGAACTTGCAGCAATCCTCCTGCCTCCTCTTGCTGAATGCTGGGATTTCAAGCATGCATCACCAAACCAGGCTTTCCTTGAAATCTTACAGAAAATTAAAACGGGATGATTGTATGATGCATGACTTCCCAAGGAAGTCTTATTGGGTTTCTCTCTCTTCACTTTGCAGTTTCCTTAGAGCCTACTTCTCCGGTCACAGTGGTTGTGGGCAGAATAGTTTCTGTTTTCCTTTGGTTCACACTTCACTTAAATTGAGCCATGCTGATGCCCAGTTTAAATTAGGGTTCCGAAGATTCCTCTCAGAGTGAGTTCTGGATTTATCTTTTGTTCTCTGGCCTGTGTAGGTTGAAACTGGAGCTCAACTGTTTTCTGTGTTCTTCAGTAGCTTCAGGATAAAATAGGCTTCAGAGCTCAGTCACTGTTTGGTCAGATGTAATAAAAAATGCATTGAAAATTAACACGTTTCCTTTTCTTTCCTTCTTCCTCCCCCCTTTGTTTTTTGGCTCTCCATGTCTCTATTTTTTCTTGCTCGTTTGTCTCTTTTGCTAGTTTTTCTTCCTTGTGCTATTTTTCAGCATTTTATTATTTCAGTAAGAATGTCTGATGAAGATAAAAAGTGAAAACTCAGCTCATTCAGATATGCTTGATTGAAAACTAAAGTAAGCCGGGCGTGGTGGCGCACGCCTTTAATCCCAGCACTCGGGAGGCTGAGGTAGGCGGAGCGTTGTGAGTTCGAGGCCAGCCTGGGCCACAATGCGAGCGCAAGGCCGGCCTGAGCTGCATAGTGCGACCCTGCTTCAAAAACCCAGGGCCGGGAGTTTGGCTCAGCAGCTTAAGTGCCTGTCTGGCAGGCGCGAGGCTGTGAGTTCAATCCCTGGTGCTGCAAAAAAAAAAAAAAAAAAAAAAAAAAAAAAGAAAACTAAAGTGCTTCTATATCTAGTGCTTTGTAAATTTTGAGCATCTAACTTGATCTTACAGCTCTGAAGTTGACTTCTGTATCTTTTCTTGTCATACAAATGCATTTTCTTTTATATTGTTTGCTCTTGATTCATAATAGCTATTTTCTAAATCTGCTGGCCATACAATTTCATTTTCATTGCTGCTTCCTTCACACAGACTCCTCCAGACCAGTTCATCTACTCTGATTTCGTACATGAGGTCCTATAATTATCCAGAGCTGTATTGTCCAAGGAGGGATAATAAATAGTACTAGAGGCTCAGATCCTCTTATTCCTATTGTTCTGGGTCTCTTGTGATAAACAAGGGCTGGGATCCTTTCAGAGACATTCTAGAGCAGAAAAACTAACTTTTTAAAGTTGTAGTTTGTGATAATGGCTATTTCCTATGTGAATCCTATTACATGGTGACTTATAATACCATTGTGAAAAGACTGTTGTGACATATTTCAATGCACATATGACAAAATGTGTGCAACTGTGTATGGTCTTTGCCTATTTCAGATTGAGGGGTCTCTGGTGACATTGTGATGACCCAGCCTCTAGGCTTCCTGGCTGTGTCTGTAGGAGAGCTGGTCACCATGAACTACAAGTCCAGTTTGCATCTTCAGTAGAATTTCCAGCAGGTGAACTACTCTGCCTGGTACCATCAAAAACTGCCCACCCACTGTACATGCACCAGGAATCTGGGGTCCCTCACCAGTTCAGTGGCAGTGGGTCTGGGAAAGGTTTCACTGTCACTATCAATAGCCTGTAAGCTGAAGGTGTGGTATATCCCACCAACATGATTCATCCTGGAGCACAAACCCCGTTCAGTGTCTGTCTTGCTATTTTCAGGCTTGTGGCACAGGAGTTGTATACTCTCCATCTGCCTAAACACTATGCCCCATTCCTCCTGTTAGGAATGCTGACTGGATTCAGTAGAAAATTAAATAGATTGGTCTTCCCTACATCCTTTATTAAGCAAGGGTCTTAGAGGAAAACTCAGTAAAGACCTTCAGTTTATTTTTCTATTTCTACAGTAAGATTTTGGATGAAATTATGACTTAACCATGCAAAAGTCACATTGTACAGTTCCCAGAAGGCCACCTCAGGAATCAGTGGACTAAAGTCATGATGCTGTCAGGATGCATTCACTCTGGAGGATGTAGGAGGGAGGAATCTGTCACTTCCCTGCTCCAGAGCTGTCCCAGATACTTTGTCCTTCATCTTCCTGTCTAGCAGCATTTCATCTCTTGGCCCTCTTCCAGAATCACAGCTGTCTTTGCAGCCTCCCTGTGTGCTTTCCACATGTCAGCACTGATGAAAGACAGGTGTTTGTGTTCCACAGATTCTACTTTCAAGACTTTCATTCTCAATTAATTAACAGAATTCTGTTTTAGAAGATGAGAAACTTCATGCCCCTATGGAAACAATGTGGTACCTAATTCCATTCATGCACTGATTTTAAATCAGATATAAACATCCTCTGTGCTTTGAAGCATAGAGACACAGTGAAAAAGACGAACCTCACAGACAACTTATAATTAAGTGCTCCAAAGGATCTTAAAGTTGTCTTCCTATGAAATGCCCTTTTTCTTTTCTTGCTTGGTGTGCTGGTGTCTACCCGAAGAACAGATGTGTTGAGAAGTACCAGATAAGACCACATGGTGGTGTGGGCAGTACCGTGTAAAGATGTAGTGGGATACATTGAGATGAGAAAGTTACTGATAATTGAGAAATCTATAGAATTGCAACAGCAGGAATAGCTGATGTAAGCCAGGCATGGTGATGCACACCTGTAATTTCAGCACTAGGGAGGCTGATCAGGAGAGTTGCTGCAAGTTTGAGGCCAGCCCTGGGCTACAAAATGAGTTGAAGTGCAGCCTGGACTACATAGCGCGACCCTGTCTCAAAGAGACAGAACCAAAACAAAACAAAGCCTGTTGTGCATTTTTAAAAATTTTAAACTATTTCCCCTGGAACAATACAGCAATTGAAATAGTTTGAGATGTCCACATTAAGTGAGACACACATACAAGCACCTGAAACATCTGGAGCGTTCATGCGAGGTGCAGGCAGTAGCGTGGTTCAGCCTGTTTGTGGTGAGTTTAGGTTGTCTACACAGCGCGCCCGGGAATGTCTATGGGTGTTGCATCAGTTTTATAGCCTGAAAATGGTTGTGGATACATAGTTAAGCTTTTGTTAAAATCAATAGAAATATATACTGAGGATGGGGTTTTGATAAATACAAAATTTATCCCTATCTACCGATCCTAAAAAAAAAAGAAGTTCTGTGATATGCTCTACCCCTGAGCCTTTTGGAAGTCAATGAAAAGAAACTAATGTACTAAATTACACATTTCTTATCTGGGGAATATTCTTTTTCTTATGTCTGGCTGATGGTTTTTCTAGTACAAATATTGAAGATCATTTCTAATGTGGGGCATTGCAAGGGAGTTTTCAAGTACTGAGTTGAATAATAATCTCAATTATAATTTTATACAAAATTCACAAAGAGGACTTACATGATTTTTCTAGTAAAAAAGATGACACTGTATACACAGTATTAAATGGTGAGGCTGGATTATGTCATGCAGCTTAGATACACAGTCTACCAGTGGCCACAGCAGGTGGTCTCCCAGCATTTAGCCTTGATGATGTCACTGGAGTTGCTGAGTCACCTTAGCTTTGGGTGCTTGTGAAGCTCCTGATGCTAGAGTCTTGAGTAGAGTCTTGGGAGAGGTAAGGTCTTATTTGCCACCAGAAAGCATATCCGTCCTGATAAATGAAGGCTGGATAGTGTTATTCTCTGGCCAGCAATTTTTTCCCTGTGGAGGAAGCGTGGAGATCACTTCAGACACAGGATGAGATGTGCAACTCTTCACTGATACATCCCATGTAAGTTAGTGAATTTTCCCCACTGCTGTGATATTTCATTTGAACGTAGGAATGATTTATCTCTCATGTGAAACACAAAATAATGATAATAAAGACCCTTTCGCCCCAAAACACAAAGTAAAAAATACATCAAATCAACCCTCTGCTTGAAGTGTTAGGTGATTTCTCTTTGCCCCGACTTATTGTCATGCTCCCAAGGTCCCACGTGGTTGCCGTCCTTGGCTGCTGTGTTTGGAATCTGGAGACCTCTGAAAACTCCTCATGTCCAGATCCGTGTCCACAGATTCAGAGGAGACTGGTGAAGTTAAGGATAAAGATGGGAGATTTTTTTCTGTCTGTTTTCATTGTGGATGCTTAAGACTGAACTCAGAACCTCCGTATCCTGGTGAAGCACACTGCCACTGAGCTAAACTTGCAGTTTTGAAATTGGAATTTTTCTGAGCTCTGCAAACAGATCCAGTGTGATCTGCCCTGCCTGCTCTCTGCTTTCTAACTGTGTAAATTACCAGACCTCCTTTCCTCCCAGGTGTCTATTCCCTGGGCCTGCTTTTTGACCTATGGATAACTGAATTCTTCTCTTCCTCACTTCCCTGTCCGGCACCATCACTCCTGCTAATCAGGTTTGAGTTCATTCCCCATCGTGACTCTGGCCCTGATGAGAGCCTGGTGGTTTTTTCATTCAGAGTGTGTTGCCTGGAAGTGGAGGATTTCAATCACAGGAGTTGCAGTCAGTGGCTGGGTTGAGAGCAGGACTATAAGTGGGTATTGCAAGATCCTTAGCCCACAAGACACTAGGTTTTGTGTAACATGGAGAGTGGTTTGTATGCTGTACTTGGCTGGGGCAGGGTTGTGTGTGAGGGTGGATTGTAATGACTACAATAGCACAGATTAAGTGCTTAAAACAGAAGCACTTAATCTGCTGGAAAATAATATAGGAAAAACTTTTGAGGACATAGGCATAGATAAAACCTTTTTGAATAGAACCCCAGTTGTACTAGAAATAGCATCAAGAAATAGCTAATTAAATTATATCAAATTAAAATGCTGCTGTGCAGTTAAAAAGCAGCCAAAAGAGGGAAAAGACAAAGTACAGAGTCGGGAAAACATGTTTGACACATGCCCATCGGAAAGAAAACTAATACTGACTATATATAAAGAGTTTTAAGAAATAGACCTTCTAAATAAAAGAGTCAATGAAAAACGAGTCATTGAAATGAACAGACAGTTTTTAGGAGAAGTACAAATGGTTAAGAAAGAAATTTTCAGTATCACTAGCCTTGAGAAAAATGCAAATTAAAACAATACTGAGATGTCATCTTTCAGAAAAAATGGCTGCCGTACAAAAATCAAATAATATCAAATATCGGTGAGGCTGAGGGAAAAAACGAACTCCTCTACTTTGTTGGTGGAAATGTAAACTAGTACAACTAATATGGAACTCTGTATGGAGAGTCTGCAAAAAACTAAAACTGGAAATTCTCATGATCTTGCTATTCCTGTCCTAGTTATCTTCCCCAAAGTGTTAAAGAAATCATATTACAGTGATCCATGCATACCCATGTTTATAGCAGCACAACTCATAAGCACTAAATCTTGGACACAGCTCATATGTTCATCAACAGATGAATGGATCAAAAAATGTGGTATTTACACAATGGAGTACTACTGAACCATAAAAATGATTGAGTCATTTGTAGGAAAATGAATGCAGCTTGAGACTCTTTACCTTAGGTGAAATATATCCACACACAATCATATATATTACATTGTTTCTCTTATGTATAAAACCCAAAGTATAAGTAGATTAAAGAGCAAAATAAGATGGATAATAAAAAATAAGGAGATAAATGTTCTGCAAATTGGTAGGGAAACTAGAAACAGGGAAGAGAAGGTAAAAGCAGGCAAAGGGAATAAAAAAATAATTAAGATGCATTATGTACATATACCAACTCCCCACACACTACATGTAAGTACAGCGAGCATGTATTAATAAATATAACAGATAAAAATACAAGCTGAGAAGTAAAAAATTCAACAAAGTGTTTAATGTTTAAGATTATTAAATTATACCTTATTTTCCTAATCCTGGACTGATGACCCCAGTGTGTAAGAGAGTGTTAGTACTACCTAGGCAGAGGGCATATCAGGAAGCAGGAAAGGATGGTGACCTTCTCAGTGGGTGGCTGTGACTATGCTAACCTACCACCTGGCTTCTCTTGTCTAAAATGTCCCCACTAGCACTCTTTTTAGCATGGTTCCACAGGTGATACATATGTTTACATGTCTTATTGTTCTAGACATTTAAGTCTCTCTTCTCCATCTGCTTAACTTGAACAAGCACTAATAAGTGAAATAAAAGAAAATAAATTTGAGTTCCTTGAAACAGAAACAAAGCCAAATTATGAATTTAAATAGCTAGAGTATATGACAACTTGTTAAGAGTGAATGGAGACAGTTTCATTCATTCTTTGTTTTCTTCCCTTGGAAATAAGGAACTTCCTAAATCCATACTGTCTCTCTCTCTCATATGATGGTATACTAGTAATATTATGCAAATTTTGAATTGGATTACAAGGCTTTACTATAATAATATTTTCTATATAAAAATGCAAAACTATTTAAGAAAAACATAAAATGAGATCAAATTGATTAAGTGGAAAAATTAAAACATATTTGATGGTCAAAGTTATTTCTGACTTGCTGCTAAAACTTCAAGATCAATTAAATAATTTGTACTGGGTGTGAGACACACTGTCGTTTCAGTTGGTTCAATTGATTGATCTTTTTTAAAATTCTCTAGCTTCCTATGATCCTAATATATCTATAGTATTGTAATTTGCCCTGAATTATAATATATATATAAATTAGTGTTCTAAAAATTTTGTCCCAATTGACAATCTAATACCTAGAAAGTATTCTTTGCTGTATAATTTTTGTTATTTTGCATTCATACTCAACTGAACTTTTTGTTGAGGATGCCATGAATCTCAATTTGTGGCCTACGTACCAGTGAAAAATTATTTGTAAGACTTTTTTGGGAATTAGCATGGAGGTTTTAAATTGGTACCTAATCATCAGAAATGTTATCTGAAACTAAGTTGATGATTGTTGATTTCTATGTTGTCTAAAACCGTTACTTTTGAAGTGAAAAACATTGGCAGTGTAGCTCTGCAGACACTATTTCCCAATTAAATTTTACCTTTTTTTTCTCTCTCTCCATTTTCCAATTTACTTGGGGTTTCTTCTCAGTTCCCAGTAGTTGTGGAAAGGAGAGCTGTCTGTTTGTCCTTGATTTACACTTACAAGGAGCCCTTCTGTCCCCCAGCTTAAATTAGGACCCCCTGGACTTCCTCACAGAGTGAATTCTGGTTCTGTCACCTGGCTCTGTGGCTCACGCACAGGGGAGGAAGTGGAGTTCAACCATGTCCTGTGTTCCTCGGCCTCAGGATATATGTGGTTTTGGAAAACAGATATGTTTTTGGTTATAGAAAATATAAATTTGTTTAGAAGTTATCATTTTTTGTAGTTTCATAATACTTTTAATATGTAGACATCAAAAATCACTGACTGAATATTTCAAGATTTCTATACAAAAAATGTTCACCAGCCATGCAAACAGCTATTTGGGGGTTACATCATCAGTAGTAATCCCATAATTAAGTGTTTGGATTATATTTTAATCAATGCACCCATTTATTTATTCTACTCAAATCTGTTGGACTTCTAGTGTGTGTTAGGCACCATACTGGGCCCGGCACTGCAGCCTTGTTATCCACACTGATCATGTTTTACCCCCGAGCTGTCTTCCCTTTCTGTTTTGCATGTCGTCTTCTGTAGTTATTTGCACCATCTCAGTGACTCCGGAGGTTCTGCTCCAAGTCCCAAGCTTCCTAGGAATGAATGCGATCTTATTTTCATTCTGCCTACAAGAAAACAAATCACTGCTCCTAATGAAATACAGGAATACAAAATGAACACAATAATGAAAGAATAGATGAATCCTTATAAGGCAGAATTCATTTCTTTATTCTGGTACCAATACAAAATAGTCTCCTTGAATGATACCTTATTTTTAATTTCTGGCTTTATCAGTTCTTTGACACTAACTTCTCAAATAAGACAGTTTGACAACACTCAATGATAACACTGATGAGTAATCACAAGTTTTGCTTATATAAGCTTCCCAGTTTCTTTTCCTATTGTTTCCATGTTAAAGCACATGAGTGTGACTGTATTTTTCACCAACATTTATGTTCAGTGTATTTTTTCCAAATTAGAAGTAGCTCAAATGCTGCACACATATTTGAGGACGATTAATTGCTTTTTATTTCAAAAACATTACTTCTTAATTTCATACCTATGGCATTAGTACAGGGTGAGATTTTCAATTTTCTTGTGTTTTGCTCAGATGGTTTAAAATACTTTTAATTACTTACTCATCTTATTAAACAAACGTTCATTGCTCTTAAATTTCTACTTGCATGTTCTGAAACTGTGTATGAGAATAAAATATTATGCCAGCTAAGCTTAACATACAAAGAACTAATCCATTTCTAGAAAATGTAAATTTGTTTGGAAGTTATCATTATTATTTTGTCTTTTCCTTTTTTCTTCCCTTGCCCCTTTCTCCCTTGTTTTTTTTAATATTCTTGTTTTTTCTAACATATTTTATTGTGTAGCTCAGTGTGTTAATACGAAGTAGCCAATCTATCATTCCTGTAATATGCAAAATCCATCTGAATTTGTTTTGATTTATTTGAGACTGGAGTTCTTACTTAGAGCATCTATTGGTTTGTTGTTTTAGAACTTCTAAAAAGATATCAAAGTTTCTGAATTAAGTACTGTGATTTTGTTGTCACCCAAGTACACTTTCCGGGTCGGTATTTTTGGCTCTTGATTTAATCAGTTACTTTCATAACTCATTGCTCATGCAATTTGCTTCCTTATTTACTGATTTTCATAGGCTCCTCCAGGGTCAGCCCAACTTCTCAGACTTTATAAACAAGGCCTTTTCAAGGAGATATGAACTGCATCAGGGAGTCAAGGGCAGCAAAATGAGGTCGAAGATCCAGGTTTTTGCGTGCCTGTTACTCTGGGTCTCTGGTGAGAAACTGGACAGTTCCAAAATCACTTAGAGTGGGGTTTTTGCAGTAAATATAACTTTAAAATGCAATGAAAAGTAATGTGACCAAGTATACACTAATTTACAATGGCATTAGTATCAACATTTTAAAGGACTTATTTCAATATTTGCAAGATCAAGTGTGTGTGTATGTGTGTGTACAATCACTATGCATTCCTGATTGCAGGTGTCTGCGGTGACATTGTGATGACCCAGTCTCCAGGCTCCCTGGCGGTGACTGCTGGAGAGAGCGCCACCATCCGCTGCAAGTCCAGCCAGAGTCTTCTAGACAGTGGTAGCAACAATTTTTTAAGCTGGTACCAGCAGAAACCAGGACAATCTCCCAAACTGCTCATCTATCTGGCAGCCTCCCGGGATTCTGGGATCCCAGACCGGTTCAGTGGCAGTGGGTCTGGCACAGATTTCACTCTCACCATCAGCAGGGTGCAGGCTGAAGATGCTGCAACTTATTACTGTCAGCAAGGTATTAGCACACCTCCCACAGTGATTCAGCCTCGAACATAAACTTCCTCTCAGGGTCTCCCCAGCTGCTTGCTCCCTGGGCTTGAAAACTTCCTCTAGGTGCCTGGAAGACTGTGTCTGGACTGATGCATGAGGAAGTCTCCAGGGCTTTGCCAAAGACAAAGGAGCTCCTTGTCTTCTAGAGCCTATAGGAAAATACAGAGAAGATATCTGTATCAGTCTTGCATTCTTTTATAATAATTTCATAGCCTTGAAATGAGGAACTCATTACTGTACAGTTGTGCAAGACAAAATCCAACACCAAACTCAAGTGCCAAAGTGAACATATTGTCAGGCTGCTTTCCATTTGCACGCTATAGGATGGAATCTCTCTCTTGCCTTTCCTGTATCTTGAGTTTCTTTCATTCTTTGGATGGTGACCTTTTTTTCCATTTCCAGAAAGAGAAACATTTCATTTCTCTGGCGCTTGTTCCACAGTGACATTTCTCTCTGAATATCCCTGACTGCTTTCCAAATGTGAACACTGAGAAAATGTGATTATCTGTAATGATGAATATGATTTTGTATTTAATAGCACATACACTTCACATCTTGTACAAACTCGTAAAATTCTGTGTTTGGCGATGGAGAACTTTGTGCCTCCTTGGAAACAAGGTGCTAAAATCCCATTAATGTGCTCACTTTAAATAGGAATTAAGCATCTAGGTTGGGTCATAGAGATATAGGAGAGAGCAGGAGTCTCGTACATCATTTATAATTATTTGAGATCACTGGAGCATCTTCAAGTTGTCCTCATGAAAAAGTATTTTTTTTTGAGACAGGGTCTTACTATATTGCCCAGGCTGGCCTCAAACTTGCAGTGATCCTCCTGCCTCAGCCTCCTGAGTGCTGGAAATACAGATTGAAAAATCGTATTTGCTTACTTTC
Source organism: Dasyprocta punctata (assembly GCA_004363535.1). Lineage (NCBI taxonomy): Eukaryota > Metazoa > Chordata > Mammalia > Rodentia > Dasyproctidae > Dasyprocta > Dasyprocta punctata. Next base: position 6,207 of record RJWM01004354.1, on the reverse strand, counting down.
TTGATGACAGCAACAGAACCAACAGATGTACTGGGTGTCGCTCATGAAGAATGTGGGCTGTTGTGTAAAGTAAAATACAGCGGTTTTCTACCAAGGGCTTAATATCTACTGAAAATATGTATGAATTTGAGCACTAGAAGTAGCCGTTATTAATTCTAAAACTAATGGAAAAGATCAGCTTCTGTCTTGAGTATGAGGAGTTATGCAGACTTTGGGATGCTCCCTATTAAAGAAAACATGGACCCAGATCATCTGGAAAACCTACACCCTTCACTCCATGTGCAGGTGGTTACACAGTTCAGATCTGTTTGGAATGAGGGAAGCCTGAGTGAAAAGGGGTTCTAGGAATCTAGGAAATATCACGGGTGCTGGATCTGTCCTGTAACTGGATTATTAGGGAGATACATAGCTGTGCATTGCTGAAAACCTTTCACAAATATATAAGAAACAGGTGGGTTATAAAGTATGTAACTTGTACCTCTGTACACTTTAATTAAAAATAAAAACTATTTTAATAGAACATAAACTCTGCCTATGAGCTGCTTGGAGGCCAATAGAAAGAGCATAATGCATGAATATGCTGAAAAAATTCCAGTTCTTAAGTGTGACTAAAGGTTTTCATTGTATGGAAGTAGAAGGTCATTTCTATCTGAAGTAAGTGCTGAGTAGGGTGATATTATAAACATCAAGGTAGTAAAAAACACAAATACCAAATTCACACAGCTATTTTTTTTAGAAACAGAGGCTATGCATAGACAATGAGATGGTGAGGCTGGTGTGTGGTTTGGGGCTTGGGTGGACAATTGGCTCAGTGGGTACAGAGGACGGCATCCTGGTATTAGCTGGAGGAGTCCAGCAGCATCATGGGATCACCTCGGGCTTGTGTGCTCGAGCATTTTGATGCTATTTCAGATCAGAATGGAGTCGTGTTAATATCAACCTATATGTTGATGCCTCTGTTTGCAACCGGAAACCAAAACACCCCTTAGCAGGACGGATGCGTTGTCTGGACAGCACTTTCCCTGTCACTTGCAGGAGCCATGGTGTGGTCAGTAGGAACTCAGCCCAGAGGCAGCATTTGAATCTTGTACTGAATCGATTGCAGTTGTATGAATGTAGGTAAATTACTTAACATTTTCCAAGCTTCATCTTCTCATCTGAAACATGAGAGTAATAATAGATTTTATGAAGTCTTGTGAAGAGTAAATAAAATACTATACATTAATTACTCAGGATAGTACCTAGATATGTAATGAGTGTATAGTAAATACTGACTTTTCTTGTTAGATCCACCTGCATGGGAAACAAATTCAGAGGCAGGGGTTGATTCTGCTTCTCACAGCAACCAGAGTAATGTATAAAAAGAAAAAAACCAAAACCGAAAAACAATCAAATTACCCCCTTGCTTTCACTCTTCAAATGTTTCTCATGATAATTTGAAACTCATTGTCATCCTTAGGCCTCCATCTGTGACTCCTATTCTCGCCTGTTGTGCTTGCAATCTTGTAGGGGAATTTTGAAATCTCCTGGTGTCTAGAACTGCATCCAGAGGCGTCAGAAGAGTCCAGACTGAATGCGAGTTGATGTGGGATTTCCTTCCCTTCCCTTCCCTTCCCTTCCCTTCCCTTCCCTTCCCTTCCCTTCCCTTCCCTTCCTTTCCCTTCCCTTCCCTTCTTTTCCCTTCCTTTCTTTTCCTTTCCCTCCCCTTCCTTTCACTCACCTCTCTTCCTCTCCTGTCTTTTGTTTCCTTTCCTTTCCACTGTGCTGCTTCAATTGATCCAGGGCCGTCACATGGCTAGCAAAGCACTGTAACACTGAGATATTCTTGCAGCTCCAGAATAGATTTTCCTGGGCTGTGCTGATCACACCACTGTGGTCATTTCTGTCCTCTCCCTACTAACTTAATTTCTTACCAAGTCTCAACATGAAATTTTGTTCTACAAATTGTGCCATCCTATACACAGTATTAAATAGTGAGGCTGGGGTATGACCTGGAGCCCAGGTGCAAAATCTACTCAGTGGCCACAGTGCATGACCTCCTTGGAGTTAGCCTTGATGACGTCACTGGAGTTGCTGGCTCACCTTACACTTGGATGCTTGTGAAGGTCCTGATGCTGTCTGAGAGCTGAGAAGAGTTTTGCAAGACTTGAGGCCTTCATTTGCAACCAGAAAACTTAACCATCCTGATGAATTCAGGCTGGATGGTGTCATTCTCTGGCCAGCAGTTTTCTTCCCTATGGAAGAGGTATGGAGAATGTTTCAGACACAGGATGAGACCCTCAGCTGTTCATCTCAGCCATCCCGTGTAAGTCAGGGAACTGTCCCCAGTGCTGTGATGTTTCATTTCAAGGTTGTAATGATCTATCTCTCATGTGAAACACAAAATAATAATGATAAATACCCTTTCCCCTCCCCCCCAAAAAAAAGAAAAGAAAAGAAAGGAAAAAACCCACATCAAATCAACTTTCTGCTTGAAGTATTCAGCAATTTCTCTTTCTCCTGACTTACTGTCATGGACCCCAGGCCCCATGGTTGGTCACCATCCTTGGCTGCTGTGTTTGGGAGCTGGCGGAGTACTCTGAAAACTCCTCATGTCCAGATCCGTGTCCACAGATTCAGGGGAGACTGGTCTGTCTATGGATGAACATTGGTTCTCTCTCTCTCTCTCTCTCTCTCTCTCTCTCTCTCTCTCTCCTTGTCTCTCTCTCTCCCTCTCTTTTCATTGTTTCCTTCTTTCATTTTGGGCTATTTGAGACAGAACTCAAGACTTCTGCATCCTAGTGAAGCAGGCTGCCACGAGTTACACCTACAGCCTGAAATTGAAATTTTCCTGAGCTCTGCAAGAACGTCCAGGGTGATCTGCCCTGCCTGCCCTCTACTGTCTAACCATGTACCTTACCAGACCTCCTTTTCTTCCTGGTGCCTGTTCCCTGGGCCTCCTTTTTGACCTATGAATTGCTGACTTCTTCTCCTCCTCAAGGTCTCATGACTCCTCATTTCTTGCCAGTCTCCATCGCCCCTGCTAATCAGGCTTGAGTTCATCCCCATCGTGATTCTGGATCTGATGAGAGCCTGGTGGCTTTTTCACTCAGAAATATGGTGCTTGGAAGTGGGAGACTTTAATCACGAGAGTCTTTCATTATTGGCTGTGACAGGAGCCCTGCATCATTTTATACATGGATCATACTGTTCTCAGGGCCGGTCTCCTCTTCACAGTGAAGATGATAGCCTCACATTTGTAAAATTATTTCCATCTTTGGAGTCTCTAACACTTGGAGAGACTACTGTGAGGCAAGGGAGTCATTGGCCTTGGTTGTAAAATTTAAGAAAATGCCCAAATCTCAGTCTTTTGTATGAATAACTTTTAATGCAATGCAAAATTGTGCAAGACTACCTCACAGGCAAATTTCAGAATTGTAAGTCAAAATAAGACCTACCATTTGAGCACTAAATGTCTGCAGGAACTGTTTGATACAGTGCCAATATGATATTGGGGCAATGTAATATTTGCAAGCTTATTTCATTGATGTTCTTGTGTTTCTGCCACCAGGTGCGTTCAGTGGCTGGGCTAAGAGCAGCAATACAAGAACGGATTGCGAGATCATTAGAGCCCAAGACACTAGAGCTTCTGTAACATGGAGAATGGCTTGTGTGCTGCACTTGGCTGGAGAGAGGGGCAGGTGTGAGACTGGATTCCAGTGACTACAGGAGCACTGGGTCATGTTAGGTGGACGATGGAAACGATGTTGCACAGAAAATGTTCTGTGTGAGTCTATATTCAATATGCAGAAGGGGAATAATGGACAGATTAAATGTCTAGCGATTCCTGAGATATCAGTGGCAGTTCTGCAGTCTCCAAACTAAATCACAGTTGTGTTGTAAGTGTGTAAAGAAAATGTTGCTATACATAGTGTTTTGAAAGAGGACGAACAATCTGGCTTGGAACGCGCAGTGCATGAAGATGACCAGCAGAGGGCAGACCGCACACACTTCTTTAAAAGCAGCTTTGTGTCTCCCACCTGCTCAGGGAGCGCTGATCCCACAAGTGAGACTGTGTTTGGAGCATTCTGTAATAATCATCCGAAATGGAAAATGTCCTGTTAGCTTAATATTGTGTAAGTTTATATTTGTAAACTAAAAAATCGCTCTTAAAATATTATTTTGTCGCTGGAGTTAGGGTTAGGTTTCTGGTTGGGGTTAGGGTGCAGGTTGGAAGTCTGATGGCATCTCAGAAGTGTAATATGCCCCACTCTTCACTCCCATCTGCCTCTCAATGTTGCTTTTGTCTCCCTTCCAGTCTAAAAGACACCAATGCAAATTCTCTGGTGGCTGAGGTTCAAATATATGGCACTCATTCTCCATTTTGCTTTTTCTCTCATACCTCACATTCAATATGTCAGTAAAGCTTATTTGTTCTGTGTTTAAAACATGACCAGAACCTGCCCACCTTTCACCACATCTACTGATAGGTGACAATCTCAGAAAGGTGAGCACATACTGATGTGGATAGAAGTATCTGAGCAGGCTCTTGGAACTTTCCAATAATTGCTTTGTGAACTTAGCCTAAAGGCCAAGAATAGTGCATCAGATATCAATTGTCCCTTTACCAAACTCATCATTTTCTCTCATTCTACATTTAACTTTGGAGATAGTGTTGGTCTTGCAAGATTTTCACAATACTTCTCATAGCCACTTTTGATTTACCAAGTGTCCATGAGGATGGGGTGGGGGAATAAGGTGCACTTTTGAATCCTGGAAGTAGTAGTTTGAATTTTTTTTTGACTGCAAAAAGCTTAAAAAAAACCCTTGTGCTGACTAAAACCTCTCATATCTCAGTGTGTAATAATGGAGAACAGAGGCATAAACCAGTTATAAATCCCATTTCCAATTGCTATCATATGCTGTGTAAAATTTTCTGAGAATTCATCTGCCCCCTTCCCATAGTAGGTGTATTTGTCGATATTGCCAAATGAACATCTTTCCAATTCCCTCAGGCCGTGACCCGTGTGTAGTGGTGCGGAATCCCATTTTGGATGCTCACATTTACATTGCTACATTGATGAGAAAGGCATGACATGACAGAAGTTTCTTTAAGCTGGGATTTTTACTGATCATGAAGTCTGTAAAGACTGAGAGCCCTGCATCATGATCCATGCAATGGCCCCTCGATCAACCTTGGAAGCCCAGAAGTGATCTGTCAGCTCTGCCCTTCTGAGGTGGGAGCAGCTCTCCAGGAGGGCCAGGCAGGCTGAGGGCAAAGCATGGCTACTCTTTCCCCTCCTGGGTGGTGACGTGACAGAGGGCAGTGAAAGATAAAGTACTAACCTTGTAAGCCATTCCCATCTCATTAATCATTTAAGGCTAAATTCAGATTTGTGTGTGTGTGTGTGTGTGTGTGTGTGTTTGGTTTTATTCAGTTTCATAAAATGAACAGAAGTTTCAAGGAAGACCCAAAAGAACCTGTGGAGGTCGGCTGCATGCTTTTCACTCTGTGTCAGACCCCAAGGATCAGAGCACAGGTCCCAGCTGCTCTGCTGTCTTCCTCACTCTGTCCCGGGCAGAGGCCTCAGCTGCAACTTGTTGTTCTGAGATCTTCAACCTCTTCCTCTCCCACAGAGCAGTGTATGCTGTGCTGCTCCCCAGACAGCAGTGCAGGAGGGCAGCTGGGTCTCCCCAGGCAGGGAGGTTTGTGTTCGGGGCTGGATCACTGTGGGAGGATATTGTATAGCTTGATAACAGTAATAAACTCCAGCGTCCTCAGCCTCCACCCTGCTGATTTTGAGTGTGAAATCTGTTCCTGACCCACTGCCACTGAACCTGTCAGGGACCCACGAGTCCCTGGTGGAAGCATAATAAATCATGCGCCGTGGAGCCTGGCCTGGCTTGTGCACAACCCAATTCAAATAGTTTTTTCCATCACTATCCAGGAGGCTCTGACTGGATCTGCAGGAGATGGAGGCCGGCTCTCCAGGGGCGACGGACAGCAGTTTGGTCTGGGTCATCACAATGTCTCCTGTGGATCCTAAAATGATGAAGGAGAGGTGTGAGATCACTTACAAATATCTTGAGCCATTATTATTGGTTTCACTTTTTCATATATAGCAGTCTTAGTTATTTCTGTCATTTTGATTTGTGTAAAAAACATTCAGTTTTAACAATGGGCCCCTAGACTGGCAGCCACAAGGGAACCCATAGAGTTCCCCTGCA
>RJWM01004353.1:0-102504 GCA_004363535.1 Dasyprocta punctata | reverse complement strand
TCTTACATGTCTATATCTGTCAATATCCCCAACCCCTAGAAAGGTAATGATATGCAATATTGTAACTACTGCCAAACTTCAACCACCTCAGTGTGTAAACCTACAATGTTATCATATCAGATCTGTTGTTGTTGTTTGTCTGTCTTTTTTGACTTTTATTTCTAGCTTCTGTATCTATTTTCTCTTAAATAAAAAAAAAATAAACCAACAGGCTACATCTTACTAAATGGAGAAAAACTGAACACTTTCAACCTAAAATCAGGAACAAGACAAGGATGCCATTATCAGCACTCCTATTCAATATAGTTCTGGAAATATTAGCCAGAGCAATTAGACAAGAGAAAGAAATAAAGGGAATAAGGATAGGAAAGGAAGAAGTGAAATTATCATTATTTGCAGATGATATTATACTCTACATAGAAGATCCCCAAAAATCCATTAGAAGACTTTTAGAAGTAATAACTCAATTTAGTAATGTAGCTGGATACAAAGTTTACACTCAAAAATCAATAGCATTCTTGTACACAAACAACAAAGTCACTGAGAGAGAAATAAGGGAAACCACACCCTTCACTATAACATCCAAAAAAATGAAATACTTAGGAATCAATCGGACAAAGGAAGTAAAAGATCTATACAGTGAAAATTACATTACTCTAAAGAAGGAAATCGAAGAAGATTTCAGAAAATGGAAAGATATTCCCTGTTCATGGATAGGAAGAACAAACATCGTGAAAATGGCCATTCTCCCAAAATTATTATATAGATTCAATGCAACCCCAATGAAAATACCACCTGCCTACCTCACAGAGCTAGAGAAAGCATTCCTGAAATTCATCTGAAACCAGAAAAGACCTAGAATAACAAAGGCAATTCTGGGCAACAAAAGGAAGGCAGGAGGCATCATAATCCCTGACTTGAAACTATACTACAAAGCTGCTGTGATAAAATCAGCATGGTACTGGAATAAAAATTGACCTGAAGATCAGTGGAATAGATTAGAAGATACAGCCACAACTACAAACACACTCAGCCACCTCATCTTTGACAAAGGGGCCAAATATGTACATTGGAAGAAAGACAGCCTCTTTAACAAATGGTGCTGGAGAAACTGGCTCTCTATATGCCATAAACTAAAACTAGATCCATGCCTATCACCATGCACTAAAATAAAGTCAAAATGGATCAAAGATCTGAATCTAAAAACAGAGACACTAAACTTACTAGAAGACAGAGTAGGTAAAAATCTCGATGACATAGGAGTAGGCAGAGAGTTCATGAACAAAAATGAGATTGCACGGGAAACACTTCCCAGAATCAACACGTGGGATCTCATCCTACTAAAAAGTTTTTGCATGTCAAAGGAAATCTCCAACAGAGTGAAAAGAAAACCCACAAACAGGGAAAATATCTTAGCCAATTGTCCATCAGACAAAGGACTTCTATCTAAAACATATAAAAAATTAAAAGAAATCATGCCCCAAAAATTCAAGGACCCAATCCAAAAATGGGCATCTGAGATGAATACCCACTTCTCAGAGAAAGAAACACAAATGGCGAATAAATATATGAAAAAATGTCCAACATCAATGATCATTTGGGAAATGCAAATTAAAACAACGCTGAGATTCTATCTCACTCCAGAAAGAATGGCCAAGATTAAAAAATCAACCAACAATAAATGCTGGAGGGGCTGTGCGGAAAAAGGATCTCTTCTCTACTGTTGGTGGGAGTGTAGACTGGTGCAACCACTGTGGAAGTCGGTGTCTAGATTCCTCAAGAAGCTAGGATTAGAGATCCCATTCAACCCAGCTATCTCACTTCTGAGCATTTTCCCAGAAGAATTGAAAACATCATACCACAGTGATATCTGTGCACCTATGTTTATAGCAGCCCAATTTGTAATAGCCAGATCTTGGAAACAACCCAAGTGCCCATCAATCAAGGAATGGATAAAAACGATGTGGTATTTTTATACAGTGGAGTACTACTCAGCTATTAAGAAAGATTGCATTGAGAGTTTTGTAAGTAAATGGTCACGACTTGAGATAAATCAAACCCACATGTGTAAATACCTTATTGTCTCCCTAGTGTAAGAAACGGAAAAGTATATATGATCCAAAATCTATAATAAATACTGCGTAAGGGTGAAGAACAGCTCAAAGAGCAAGAGTAACTGGGAAGGGAAAAGGTGGAAAGAGAAAAGGGAAGAGGAAAAGATATAAACCTGTATATATGTAATGTAAGATAACTCGAATGAACACACTGTTGAATCTATTCGTTGTTGAGAAAGAACAGTTAATGCTCATATGATTAGATTAATTTTACATGTCTATATCTGTTAATGTAAGTAACCATTTTAAAGATAATGATGCACAATGTTGCAAGCATTGTCAAGTTTCTGTCATCTGATTTTGTAAACCTGCAGTGTTACTGTAGTGTATTTACTCTAGTCGTTTGTTTGTCTCTTTTGCTTGTTGTTTTTGTTTTATATGTCTTTTTTTCTGTTTTTTTCTTCACTAAAATAAAAAAAAATGTGGGATTCATCCCAGGAATGCAGGCATGTTTCAACATATGCAAATCATTAAATGTTATACACCATATCAACAGAGCCAAGGACAAGAATCACATGATCATCTCAATAGGTACAGAAAAAGCTTTTGACAAAATCCAACACTCATTCATGATAAAAACACTACAGAAAATCGGAATAGATGGTCTCTACCTCAACCTGATAAAAGTCATATATCATAAACCAACAGCCAACATCTTACTGAATGGAGAAAAACTGAAAATCTTCAGTCTAAAATCAGGAAGAAGAGAAGGATGTTCATTAGCACTACTCCTATTTAATATAGTTCTGGAAATACTAGCCAGAGCAATTAGACAAGAGAAAGAAATAAAAGGAATAAGGATAGGAAAGGAAGAAGTTAAATTATCATTATTTGCAGATGATATGATTCTATACATAGAAGACCTCCAAAAATCCTTTGAATAATTCTAGATGTAATAACCAAATTCAGTAATGTTGCTGGATACAGGGTCAACACTCAAAAATCAATACCATTCCTGTACACAAAAAAACAAAGTCACTGAGAGAGAAATGAGGGAAACCACAACCTTCACTATAGCATCCAAAAAAAAAAGAAAGAAAGAAAGAAATACATAGGAATCTATCTAACAAAGGAATTAAAAGGTCTGCATATTGAAAATTACTTTACTCTGAAAAAGGAAATTGAAGAGGATTTCAGAAAATGGAAAGATATTCCATGTTCATCAATAGGAAGAGCAAACATTGTGAAAATGGCTGTTGTTCCAAAATTGTTTTACAGATATAATGCAATCCCAATTGAAATACCACTTGCATACCATGTAGAGCTAGATAAATTACCCATGAAATTCATCTGGAACCCGAAGAGACCTAGAATAGCAAAGGCAATTCTGGGCAACAAATGTAAGGCAGGAGGCCTCACAATTCCTGACCTGAAACAATATTACAAAGGTACTGTGATAAAATCATCATGGTACTGGAATAAAAACAGACCTGAAGATTAATGGAATAGATTAGAAGATACAGCCATAACTACAAATACACTCTGTTACCTTATCTTTGACAAAGGGACCAAGCATGTACATTGGAAGAAAGACAGCCTCTTTAATAAGTGGTGCTGAAAAAAGTGGCTTTCCCTATGCTGTAAACTAAAACTAGATCCATGTCTATCCCCATGCACTAAAGTAAAGTTAAAATGGATCAAAGATCTGAATGCTAAAACAGAAACACTAAATTTACTGGAAGAGAAAGTAGCTAAAAATGTTTACAAATAAGAGTAGGTAGAGAGTTTACGAATGAAAGTCAAATTGCATGGGAAATACTTCCCAGAATCAACAACTGGGATCTCACCTTATTTAAAAGCTTTTTCGTGTTAAGGGAAATCTCCAACAGAGTGAAAGGTAAAGCCACAAACTGGGAAAACATCTTAGCCAACTATCCCTCATGCAAAGGACTTCTATCTAAAACATATAAAGAATTAATAGAAATCACGCCCCAAAAATTCAAGAACCCAATCCAAAAATGGGCACCTGAGATGAATACACACTTCTCAGCTAAACAAATACAAATGGCAAATAAATATATGAAAAAATGTTCAACATCAATGGTCATTTGGGAAATGCAAATTAAAACAACACTGAGATTCCATTTCACCCCCGAAAGAATGGCCAAGATAAAAAAAAAAAATCAACCGATAACAAACGCTGGAGTGACTGTGGGAAAAAGAAACTCTCCTCCACTGCTGATGGGAATGCAGGCTGATGCAACCACTGTGGAAATCAGTGTGGAGATTCCTCAAGAAGTTAGGATTAGGGATCCCATTTGACCCAGCTATCCCATTTCTGGGCATTTTCCCAGAAGAATTGAAAGCATCATACCACAGTGATATTTGTGCACCCATGTTTGCAGCAACCCAATTTGTAATAGCCAAATCTTGGAAACAGCCCAAGTGCCCATCAATCAAAGAATAGATAAAATTGATGTGGTATTTTTATAAAACAGAATACTACTCAGCCCTCAAGAAAGATTGCATTGAGACTTTTATAAGCAAATGAACACAACTTGAGACCATACTCATAAGTGAAATACATGAAACTCACATGTGTAAATACCATATTGTCTCTCTAGTGTAAGAAACTGAAACAGTATATATGACCCAAAATCTACAGTAAATACAGTGTAAGGGTAAGAACCTGTTCAAAGAGCAAAAGTAATTGGGATAGGGAAAGGAGGAAAGAAGGAAGGGAAAAGGAAAAAGATATAAATGTGTATATATGCACACATAAGATAGCTAAAATGACTATATTACTAAATGTATTAGTTATTGAAAAAGAACAGTTAATACATGATTAGATCAATTTTACATGTCTATATCTGTTAAAGTAAACAACCTTTTTGAAGGTAATGATGTGTAATAATGCAACCATTGCCAAATTCCTATCATCTTGTTTTGTAAACCTATAATGTTAATATATTGGATTTGTTGTCGTCATTTTTTGTCTCTTTTGCCTTTTGTCTTTCTTTTCTGTATCTTTTTTCCCTTAAATAAAAATAAAAAAGGAAAAGAGAAATAACTGGGATTTCTTCTTATTAAAATGTTTTTGTACTTCAAAAGAAATCACCAACAGAATGGAGAGAAACCCCACAGAATGTAAAAGAATTGTAGCCAGCTATCCCTCAGACAAAGGACTGTTATCTAGAACATGTAAAAGTTTGAAAAACATCAGGCCACTCAAATCCAAACACCTAATCTAAAAATGGGCATCTGAGATGAACCCGCACTTCTCAGAGGAAGAAATGCAAATGGCAAATAAATACAGGAAGACATGCTCAACTTCACTGCTCATTTGAGAAACGCGAATTAAAATAACACTGAGATCCCATCTCACTCCAGAAATAGCTACCAACAAGAAATCACCTGATACCAAATGTTGGTGGGGTTGTGGGGAAAAAAGGAACCCTTCCCAACTGTTGGTGGGAGTGAAGACTGGTGCCAGTCAGTGTGGAGATTCCGCAAAAACCTAGGATTGGAAGTCCCATTTAATTCAGCTATTCCCCTTCTGGGTATTTTCTCCAAAAAAACTGAAAATGTCATGCCATAGCGATATATGTGCACCCATGTTTATAGCAGCACAATTTGTAATAGCTAAATCTTGGAAACAACCAAAATGCCCGTCAACCACAGAATGAATAAAAATGATGTGGTAATTGTAGACCACAGAATATTACTCAGCTATAAAAAAGGGTAATCTTGAGGCTTTTATAGATAAATGGAGGCAACTTGCGACCATATTCATAAGTGAAATAAATCAAACTCATATTTATAAATATCATATTGTAATCCTAGTATAAAAATGATAAAAAATAAAAATCTGAAGGAGTAATAAGATCCTAAATATACAAAATAGATACTGTAAGAATGGAATGAAAAGAAAGTGCTCAAAAGGACAGAACAATTAGGATAGGGAAAAGGAAAAAAGGAAGAAAGGAAAGGATTATATGTATATTGGTGAACACATATAAATGGATGTATGTATCTGTATACTAGATAGATGACTATACTACTAATCTCTGTTAGTTCATCAAAAAGAGCAATTTGTGCTGTCATCGTTTGACTGATCACTTTTGTCCCTAGACTTTATAACCTGAACAACAACTTCTAAGACAGCAATATGCAATATATTAACAAATGTTAATTCCCTAGTTTCTTTTTTAAATTCTGTATCATTTCTATCCTTTTTTTCTGCTTTGCTTTTTCAAAAATAAATAAAATTTTATAAAAGAAGAATTTGGAGTGAAGTATTTCAAATCCTAAAGGAAAATGACTTCCAACCCAGATTGATGTACCCTGTAAAATTATCCTTCAAAATTGATGGAGAAATATGATACTTCCATGACAAAGTACAGCTGAAGATCTTCATGACCACCAAAACAATCCTGCAAAGAATACTGAAAGATATTCTAGAGAGGCATAAAAATAACTACAACTTCAGGAATACCCACAGAAAAAAAAATCACTAAGCAGGGCAAACAATTAAACAGAGGGAAAAGGTAAAGAACCAACAGCAGAAAAATAACATGACAAAAATAAGTCAATATATATCAGTTATAACCATTAACGTAAACGACCTCGATTCCCCAATTTAAAAAAAAAAAGACTGGCAAAATGAATCAGGAAACAACATCCAACCATATGCTGTATACAAGAAACCCATCTAACCCAAAAGAAAATTCACAGACTGAAAGTCAAAGGATGGAAAAAAATACTTCATGCAACAGGAAGCCAAATAAACAAAAAACAAAACAAAACAAAACACAGGGGTAGCTATTCTGTTGTCAGACAATGTGAACTTCAAACTAAGAATAATCAAAAGAGATAAAGAAGGTCTCTACATACTAGTTAGGGGAAAAATTCAAGAGGAAGAATTAACAATCTTAAATATATATGCACCAAATATGGGAGCATACCACTATAAAAATAATAGAAATGAAAAATCATATAAACAATAAGACAGTTATAACAGGGGACATTAACACTCCACAGACACAAAGAGACAGATCAACTAGACAGTAAATCAACAAAGAAATAACAGAACTGAATCAAACTTGTGAACAAATGGACTTAGTAGATGTGTACAGAGTGTTCCACCCAACAACATCAGAATATACATTCTTCTCAGGATCACATGGGACATTTTCTAAAATAGATCATATACCAGCCCATAAATCATGCTTAAGTAAATGAAAAAGAATTCAAATTATCCCATGCACATTATCTAATCATCGTGTCATGAAACTAGAAATTAATGAAAAAAAACCTGCAAAAACTCCATAAACATATGGAAGTTAAATAATACACTCCTGAATAATTAATGGATCACAGAGGAAATTAAAGAAGAAATTAAACAATATCTACAAGCAAAGAAAAATGCAAATGCAACTTACCAGAACCTGTGGGATGCAATGAAAGCAGTGCGCAGAGGGAAATTTATTGTAATGAATTCCCACATCAGGAAAACAGAACTAACACAAATAAACAACCTGATGCTGCACCTCAACATTCTAGAAAAAGAAGAGCAAGTCAAACCCAAAGCCAAAAGAAGAGAAGAAATTATAATGATCAGAGCAGAAACTAACGCAATAGAGACTAAGAAATCAATATAAAGAATTAACGAATCAAAGAGTTGGTCCTTTGAGAGAATAAATAAAATAAATCCCTAGCCAACCTTATTTAAAAAAGGAAAGAAAAAACTCAAATTCATGCAACAAGAAATGAAAAGGGAGAAATTACTACAGACCCTGTGAAAATGTAGAAGATCATCAATACCTACTTGGAAAACCTTTTACTCTCATAGGTTCAATAACACAGAAGAAAAGGACAGATTTCTAGAAACATATAACTTACCAAAGCTGGATCAGGAAGTTGTAAAACTGCTGAATAGCTCAATTTCAGTTAATGAAATTGAAAATGTAATTAGAACCTTATCAACAAAGAAAAGCCCAGGTCCTGATGGATTCACTGCTGAATTCTACAAGAAATTAAAAGAAGACTTAATGCCAACACTTTGCAAACTCTTCAAGGAAACTGAAAGGGAAGCAATTTCCCCTAACTCATTCCTGGAAGCAAGTATTACCCTAATACCAAAACCAGAGAAAGACCCAACCAAAAAAGGGAACTACAGGCCAATCTCCCTAATGAACATGGATACAAAAACCCTCAATAAAATACTGGGAAACAGAATTCAGCAACATTATACACCACAACCAAGTGGAATTCATCTCAGAAATGAAGGGATGTTTCTTTTTCTTTTCTTTTCTTTTCTTTTTTTTTTAAATCCAAAACAGTAATATTACACGTTTACAAAACAAGATGATAGGAATTTGACAATGGTTGCAATATTGCATGTCACTACCTTCAAAAGTGTTGTTTAGATTAACAGATATAGACATGCAAAATTAATGTAAACATGTGAGTATCAACTGTTCCTTTTCAATAACCAAGACGTTTAGAATTATAGTCTTTCTAGCCATCCTATGCATACAGATATACAAATTTATGTCTAAGGAAAAAATTTTGAAAGCACCAGCAAAAACTAAAGCTTCATCTACAAAGGAAAACAACTCATTTTTTAAAAAGATTTCAAGACCTTTTTTTTTCAAGCAGAAAAAAAGTGAAATTCAAAAAGCAAAATTGGATCCAAATATCAAATAATAAACATTCTCTTTTTCTTTTTCTCTAACTCACCCAAGTAATTTTTATATATACATAGGTTTTGTTTGAGTTCTTCAAACTAGTGCAACAATACGATAGTCACGAATATGTGACTTATTCAGTTCACTCAGAAGCATATCCTCAGCATTCATCCATTTGAGGGCAAAAGTGTCTAGTTTGTTGTTCTTTTTAGCTGAGTAGTATTCCATTACGTAGAAATACCACAAATTTTATCCATTCCTAAGTCGAGGGACATTTAGGTTGCTTCCATGATCTAGCAATTATGAATTGGGCAGTGATGAACATAGATGAACATATATTGCCATGATGAGAAATTTTTAGTTCTTTTGGGAAGATACCCAGAAAGGGAATAGCTGGGTCAAATGGGACATCCAATCCTAGCTTTCTGAGGAATCTCCACACTGACTTCCACAGAGGTTGCACCAGCCTGCATTCCCACCAAAAGCGAAGAAGTGTTCCTTTTTGCCCACAGCCCCTCCAGCATTTGTCATTAGTTGACTTCATAATACTAGCCATTCTTTCTGGGTTGAGGTGGAATCTGAGTGATACTTTCATTTGCATCTCTCGAATGGCCAGTGCTGTTGAACATCTTTTTACGTATTTATTTGCCGTTTGTACTTTTTCATCTGAGAAGTGTATGTTCATCTCAGATGCCCATTTTTGGATTGGGTCTTCAAATTTTGGAACTGATTTTTTTAAGTTCATTATATGTTTTCAATATTAATCCTTTATTTGAGGGACAGCTGGCAAACAATTTCTCCCACATTCTGAGTAGTCTCCTCACACTGTTGGTGGTTTCTCTTGCTGTGCAAAACTTCAATATGATGAGATCCCATTTGCTAATTCTCTGCATTAATTCCTGTGCAGTCTGGCTTTTATTCATAAAGTCTTTGCCTACACCAATGATTTCAAGAGTCTTACCTACTTTATCTTCCAGCATATTTAATGTTTCTGTTTTAATGTTGAGATCTTTAATCCATTTAGACTTTAACTTAGTACATGGTGAAAGATACGGGTCTAATCTTAATCTTTGACATGTGGAAAGCCAGCTTTTCCAACACCATTTATTAAAAAGGTTATCTTTCATCCAGTGAATGTATTTAGCACCTTTCTCAAAAATAAGGTAGCTTGGTGTGTCTGGAGTTGTTTCTGAATCTTCTAATCTATTCCAAAGATCCTTGGGTCTGTTTTTTTGCCAGTACCACACTGTTTTTATTACAATAGCTTTATAGTATAGTTTCAGATCAGGAATTGTGATGCCCCCTGTCTTGTCTTTGTTGCCCAGGATCACCCTTGCTATTCTAGGTCTCTTCTTCTTCCAAATTAATTTTAGAATTGTTTTCTCTAATTCTGTGAGATATGTTATTGGTAATTTGATTGGGATTGCATTAAATCTGTGTAACAGTCTTGGAAGTATGGCCATTTTAACTATATTGATTCTTCCTACCCAAGAGCATGGGATATCTCTCTATCTTCTAATATCCTCCTCAATCTCCTTTTTTAGAGTACTATAGTTTTCAGTATAGAGGTCTTTTACACCTTTCATTAAATTGATTTCTAAATATTTCATTCTTTTAGATGCTATTGTAAAAGGTATTGTTTCCTTAATTTCTCTTTCAGTGCAATTGTTATTCATGTACAAAAGTGCTATTGATTTTTGGGTATTGACCTTGTAACCAGCTACATTGCTAAATCCACTTATTAAATCTAGAAGTCTCTTGATGGAGTTCTTAGGATCCTCTAGGTAGAGTATCATGTCATCTGCAAATAATGCTAGCTTAACTTCTTCTTTTTTATTCCTTTTATTTCTTTCTCTTGTCTGATTGCTCTAGCTAAAGTTTCCAGAACTATGTTGAATAAGAGTGGAGAGAGTGGACATCCTTGTCTTGTTCCTGATTTTAAAGT
Organism: Dasyprocta punctata; assembly: GCA_004363535.1. Lineage (NCBI taxonomy): Eukaryota > Metazoa > Chordata > Mammalia > Rodentia > Dasyproctidae > Dasyprocta > Dasyprocta punctata. The sequence continues at coordinate 91,816 of RJWM01004353.1, read as the reverse complement.
GAAAGCTTTCAGTTTTTGTCCATTTAGTATGATGTTAGCTATCAGTTTGTCATAGATAACTTTTATCAGATTAAGATAAAGACCATCTATTCCCATTTTCTATAGAGTTTTTATCATGAATGGGTGCTGGACTTTATCAAAAGTTTTTCTGCATCTATTGAAATGATCATACGATTTTTATCCTTGGCTCTGTTAATATGATGTATTACTTTATGGATTTACATATGTTGAACCACCCCTGCAACCCTGGGATGAATCCCACTTGATCATGGTGTAAAATCTTTTTGATGATTTGCTGCAGTCTATTTGCCAATATCTTATGAAGAAATTTTGCATCACTGTTCATTAGGGTGATTGGCTTGTAATTCTCTTTCTTAGTTGGATCCTTCTCTGGTTTTGGAATGAGAGTAATGCTTGCTTCCAAAAATGAATTTGGGAGTATTGCTTCCCTTTCAATTTCATTAAAGAGTTTGAGAAGTAGTGGTGTTAGATCTTCACTAAATTTCTTGTAGAATTCAGCAGTGAATCCATTAGGGCCAGGAATCTTCTTTGTTGATAATTTTTAATTACATCTTTAATTTCATTTATTGATATTGGGTTGTTAAGGATTTTTATATCATTCTGATAGAGCTTTTGGAGAACTGGGTGTCTGAGGTTGCGACCTGTTTAAATGTCTTCTCATTTCTTTTCTTTTTTAGTTTAATTCCTAGAGTGATACCTGTTAGTTGCCTGCAGTGGGATAGTTCAATGGTGGTATTAAAGACCACCAGGTGATAAGCACGTCCCAGAGATCTCTTCTAGGTGTAACTGGCTCCTGGGCTCTGAGTCTATTGGAAAATTCCACCTCCATAGTTTGCCAGAGTTGAGAAACCACTGCTAGCTTAGCCCAGATCCTGATTCCCTGGCACTGTGCCTCCATTTTCTCTGTGACCCCCAATCAATCTCAGTCCTGGACCATCAGGGGCAACAGCTATCCAGATCAATCAAGTTAATTCAGGCTGCAGTAGCACCCACATCACCAAACACAGTCAACAAAACAGTAAACTGAGCAAACCCCTGAATTGCAAATCCCCAACCATATAAACTAAATTTGTAACCATACATCAGAATGCAAAGCAATCATATATATAGGTTCACAGAATGTCAATTCTGCCCCCGAGGGTCAGGACCCAAAATGAATTCAACAGAATGCAAAGAGGTGAAAAATGAGAAAGAGACTGTAAGCAGGTTGGAGGACAAAAATGGGTCCCACCAACTTAGGGAAGTCACTGCAGAGAACTGAGGAAAAAAAGAGAGCCAAAAGAAAAAGAAAGGAAAAAAATGTCCACTTCCAGGCTTCTCACTGGATTCACTGTTAGACAGCCTGCAGAGATAGCAACCCAAATCATGGCACTGTATCCCTGCAAGCCAGCAACTATTCTTGGGCAGAGTAGTAGACAACCTTAGCAGGCCTACCCTGAGACTAGCCTCCTTGGGTTTGCAGCAATCCAAGCAGCCTCCATGGGTCTGCATCCAGCTAGGACCCACTGAGGGGAGCCAAGAACAGTTTTATCTGGCCAGAGTCTAGAATGGTCCCCGGCAAATCACTCTCTCCCATGGGAGGAACAAGCCCGCTGCTCTCACCACCAGCCAGCACAGTCCTCCATGCCTGCTGCTCTCCTCCACCAATGAATAGCTCCACAGAGACCCCGGGGTCGCCCGCCACCACCAACAGCCCGACTGTGCACCACTGGGCTCCGACAGTTTCCCTCGTGCAGTGAGTCTGCCTCCAGGCTCTGACAGTTCCACTCATGTAGTGAGACCAGTTCTGGGCTCTGAGAGCTCCCCTCTTGCAGTGAGTCCTCCTCCAGGCTCCGACGGCTCCATGCACACAGTGAATCTGGCTCTGGGCAAAGGCATCGCCAGCTACGGTCCTCTTCTTAGTTGGATTTTTCCTTTTCACTCTCTCTGGGATGTTTCAACATACACAAATCAATAAACATAATGCACCATATTAATAGAGCCAAAGATAAGAATCACATGATGATTTCAATAGATGAAGAAAAATCTTTTGATAAAGTCCAGCACTCATTCATGATAAGAACCCTATGAAAAACTGGAATAAATGTTCTTCTCCTCAATCTGATAAAAGCCATCTATGGCAAACCAACAGCCAGCATCATATTAAATGCTCAAAAACTGAAAACTTCCACTCTAAAATCAGGAACAAGACCACACTGTCCACTATCACCACTCCAATTCAATATAGTGCTGGAAATATTTCCCAGAGCAATTAGACAAGAGGGAGAAATCAAAGGAATAAGAATAGGAAAGAAAGAAGTTAAATTATCATTATTTGCAGATGAAATGATACTCTACATAGAAAACCCCCAAAACTCCATTGAAAGACTTCTAGATGTAATAACCAAATTCAGTAATGTAACTGGATACAAAATCAACACTCAAAAATCAAAAGTGTTGCTGTACACAAGCATCAAGCTCACTGAGAGAGAAAAGAAACCACACCCTGCAGAACAGCATTCAAAAACATCAAATACTTAGGAATCAATCTAAGAAAGGAAGTTAAAGATCTACATATTGAAAATTACATCACTTTGAAGAAAGTAATCCAAGAGGATCTCAGAAAATGGAAAGACATTTTTGTTCATGGATGGGAAGAACAAACATTGTGAAAATGGACATTCTCCCAAAATTATTATACAGATTTAATGCGTTTCCAATCAAAATGTTATTAGCATACCTCACAGATCTAGAGAAATCATTCCTAAATTTCATCTGGAACCAGAAGGGACCTAGAATAGCAAAGGCAATTCTGGACAACAAAGACAAGGCAGGAGGCATCACAATCCCTGCCTTGAAGTGATACTACAAAGCTACTGTCTTAGTAACTTCTCTCTCATTGCAGAGACAGAATACCAGAAGCCCAAAATTAGGGAAGGAAAGGTTTATTTCTTACAGTTCTTGGAGCTTTCAGTCCATACTCAGTTGGCTGCAAGGCAGCGTGGCATGATGGGGCAGTCATTCATGGTGGCCACCAAACAATAAGGCGTGAACTGGCAAGTGAGAGAAAGATACGCTTTCTTCCTACCCTTACACTCTATGTCGGCTCCACCCTTGTGTGAGTGCAGCACTCATACCACCAATCTCAGCACCATACAACAAACCAATTATGAATGCTAGACTCAGCCACATCCATGCCATGATTACAGGACACGTGGCAGAGCCATAGGACCATAAACAATAACAGCTACTGAGATAAAATCAGCATGGTACTGGGATTAAAAACAGACCTGAAGATCAATGGAACAGATTAGAAGATACAACCACAACTACAAACACACTCAGCCACCTTATATCTGACAAAGGGGCCAAACATGTTCACTGCAAGACAGAGAACCTCTTTAATATGTGTTGCTGGTAAAATTGGCTTTCCATATGCCAGAAACTAAAACTAGACCCATGCCTATCACCACGCACTAAACTAAAGTCAAAATGGATTAAAAATCTAAATACTAAAACAGAAACACTAAATCTGCTGGAAGACAAGGTAGGTAGAAATATTGATGACATAGGGGTAGGCAGAAAATTCATGAACAAAAATCAAACTGCATGGGAAATACTTTCCAGAATCCACAACTGGGATCTTGTCTTATTTAAAAGCTTTTGTATGTCAAAAGAAATCTCCAAAAGGGTGAAAAGAAAATTCAGAAATTGGGAAAACATCTTAGTCAACTTTCCCCAGAGAAAGGATTTCTATCTAAAACATATATAGAATTTAAAAAAATCAGGCCCCTGAGTTCAAAGATCCAATCCAAAAATGGGCATCTGAGATGAATACACACTTCTCAGAGAAAGAAATACAAATGGCAAATAAATGCATTAAAAATGTTTATCATCATTGGTCATTAGAGAAATGCAAATTAAGACAACACTGAGATTCCATCTCACTCCAGAAAGAATGGCCAGGATCAAGAAAACCACCAATAACAAATGCTGGAGTGGTTGTGGGGAAAAAGGAACTCTTCTCCACTTTTAGTGGGAGTGCAGACTGGTGCAACCACTGTGGAAATCAGTCTGGAGGTTCCTCAAAAACATGGGATTGGAGGTCCCATTTGACCCAGCTATTCCACTTTTGGGCATATTCCCAGAAGAAATGAAAACATCATACCACAGTGATATACGTACACCCATGTTTATAGCAGCACAATTTGTAATAGCGAAATATTGGAAGCAACCTAAATGCCCATCAACCGAGGAATGGATAAAAAAGTTGTAGTATTTTTATATAATACAGTATTACTCAGCTATAAAGAAGGATCATATTAAGGCTTTTATAGGTAAATAGACACAACTTGAGACCATACTCATAAGTGAAATATATCAAACTCACATGTGTAAATACTATATTGTTTCCCTAGTGTAAGAAACTGAAAGAGTAAATAACATACAAAGCCTTTAGTAAATATTGTGAAAGGGTAAGAAACTGCTCCAATTGGGAAAAATAACTCAGATAGGGAAAAGGAGAAAAGAAGGAAGGGAAAAGCAAAAAGATATAAATTTGTATAAATACACTTAGGATAGCTGAATCTATTAGTTCTTGGAACAAAACAGTTAACATTCACAGGATAAGATCAATTTTGCAAGTCTATATCTGGTAAAATGTGTAACTTTTCTGAAGATAACTAAGCAAAATAATAACCTTTGCTGTGTTCCTTCCACCCTGATGTGAAAGTCTGTATTGTTGTTATTTTGGGTTCTTTGTTATTGTTATTTACTTGTGTATTTTGCTTCTTGTTTTTCTTGTATTTTGTCTTGTTTTGTTTTGTTTTTTCCCTCTAATACAGAAAGGATAGATAAACATGTATAGTCTTATAAATGCCTGGACCTTCTCCTAAAGAGCTTACAAGAACTGATTTTATTATGTGTGATGCTGTGAACAGCTACTTTGAAGATAATGAGATATTATGATAGACATTGCTGATTTCATACCAACTTGTTTTGAAGTCCAAGAATGATTTTACTCTTTGTTTTGATTGGTTTAAGTCTGTTTTCTGTTATTTGATTTCAATATGTGTGAAGGTATGAGCAAGCTATTTTGAGGAAAATAAGAGACATTATCATAGCTATTGTTGGTTTCTTACTGTCTGTGTTCGAAGGCCCATAATACTTTTACTCTTTTGTTTGGATTAGTTTTATACTATTTTGTTTTGTTTGAATACATTGTGTCTGAAGGTATGGACAACTATTTCAAAGAAAACAAGAGTCATTATGATAGCCAGTGTTGATTTTCTGGTGTATTGTCTTGATTCCTGTGTTGCATGCATTGTTCTGTTCTGATCTGTTTTGTTCTGATTTGTTTTGTTTTGTTTTATTCTCTTTAAAATAAAAAAAAGCAAAGCAAAACCCAGAACACAACCATCTTAAAACATGAAATCATTCATCATTGTGATAATTGTGATACCAGAAATGCTACTCTGAAGTCTTCAGTTTCTCACACTTAATAAGCAGTTAATCTGAAAAATGAAATTCATTTTTCTTGTTTTGAATATTACCTAAGTTAGGTAGGAGTACATTCTGACTGTGACAGTTCATACGCTGAATCATCTACAGAGAAAAATGTGTCTTCAATCACTCTAACACCTCATCCCATTCTTATTCTCCTCCTAAGATGGTAACTGTTACACATATAACCATCTAGACCTTTTTATTTTCAGCTTTATGCATATTTGAACATGAACTATATACAACAAACAGATAACTCTTGTTTTTCCCCCCTAGTAATCTACTAGATTTAATTCAGTTACTCTTTACTCCCATTTTCTCTTACCCATTTCCACCGGTGAATGACCCAACCGAGTTCAGGATTGGGTGAATGAATTGTTGTACTAGTAGGCATGAGTTTGGATATATATACTGGGATGTGTACCAAGACCTAAAACCATTGTCTCTGGATTTTCCTTCAAACATACTATCTACTCCTTTCTTTCCAGCAGTAAACACTAAGCTGTTCTATGTCTTGTGCACTCAAGGATGAGTAAAATATTTGGAAATAGGCTCACAGCATTGACCCAGTTAGCTGTGGCAGAGTTCAGTGCAGGCAGACTGGACATTTCTTCAGTGTTTTGAGTTGTAAGGGTACTAACAGTCCTGAGATCAGAAGAAGAAGTGTCAAGACTAGAATGCAGATTTCTTCACTCCTTGATTATGCTCTTACCACATGGTCACTCTGAGCCACTAAAATCAGTTTTGCCTTCATTGCAATGTTAAGAGTCATGTCTAAATGTGCCCCCCAAAATTCATGTATTAGAAATTTTATCTCTACTGCAATAGTGTTGGAAGGTAGGGCCTTCTAGGAAGCATTTAAGACACAAGGGCTCCACATTCATGAATGAGTTAAATCTCTTATGAAAGGGCTTGATGGAGGAAATGTGCCCCCCTCCTTTGTTTCATTCTTTCCCTTATACTATGTGAGGTCAAAGTTTTTCTTCTTTCTTTTGCCAAGGGCACCACCTTGGCAACACAGACCAGCCTATCCCCAGATATAAAACCTGCCAATGCCTTGAAATTTGATTTTAAAGCTTCCAGGACTAGGAAAAGTCAATTTATGTTTTTTAAATAAGTTATCTAGTTTGTGATACTTTGCTATGGCAGCACAAGTGGACTAAGATAGAGGACAAGTGAAAGGAGATATGGGTATTTGAGATCAAAGTCATTACAGAAGGAAGAGAAAGGGACAACATAGGGTGGGAAGGAAGTTGAAGCCTCCCTAATGTCAGGTCCTTTAGAATTTCACATGGTGGAGGTTACTTACTAGACCCCACTCAAACTTTCACCTTGCCATTTGAGGTTCTGTGTCAACAGCTTATCTAACCTATCCAAGCTTTCTGGCTGATAAGTTTAAGTTTCATGTCTCTTAGCCCAGATAGTTCTTGCCAGTCACTTATTTCTACTTAGCGAATACACACATACATACACGCACACACACTGGGAATGGAACCCAAGGCTTTGCACTGAGCTACATCCCAAGGCCTTTTGTTATTTTGAGACAGGGTCTTGCTATACTTGCTAAGTAGCCCAAGCTAGCCTTAAACTTGTGACCCTCTTTCTTCGGCCTCCCAGAGTCCCAGATTACAGACATACACCACCACACTCAGGTAATTACTGGATATTTTTTAATTGTCAAACCAAGTCCAAAACCATCATTTTACCACCCTGTAAATACACACATGCCTTCCAGACCCAAAAACAAACAAGATGAAAGAAAAAAATTACTCTCAAAAGTCACTTTTAAACACTTAGGGCCCTCGATGAGATCTCTTTTACTTATCCCCACCTATTCTTAGCCAGTCCCCACATCCTGCCAATTTCTCCCCCTAAACTACCTGTGTTTCTTCTGCATTCTCTTGCCCTGGTCCTTTTGACCACTGTCACATTCTCTTCACCAACCTCCCTGTCTTGTTTCTCATCATTCCCCAGTGCAATTCCACTTACTGTCATCAGATGCATCCTCTTTAGACTTGCCTTTCATTAGGCTCAAAAACTTCAACAATTCTCTATTTCTTGCATATTTAATCTGTCATGTCAAGTGGATCAGGGTGTCAACTTACTCTGTTACTGTCAATAGCAGAATTTCGAGCCAGAGGGCACAAATGAAAGAGAGATTTATTTCAGCTGATCAAAAGAAATTTCTCTAAACAAGAGCTGTTACACAATGAAGAAGCTTGTTAGACTACTGATTTCTGCCCCGGGGAGATGTGTAATCAGGAGCTGGGAACTACCTGTCAAGGATGTTGGAAAAAGGATTCATACTTTTAGGATGTAGTAAACCACTGATGACTTTAAAGATGATAAGAGCCAACCATATTTGAACATTGGTTCCATGTCAGCAACTCTCCTTGTTACTCTCATACTACCTCATTTATTCTCATATCAACTCTGAGGCAGACACTACATTTTGGGTTGCTTTGCAGTACTCAGGATGGAACCCAAGGCCTCATGCATGTTAGACAAGTGCTCCACTACTGAGCTACCTCCTTATGCCAAACTAGGCCCCATTTTTATCCCCATTTTACAACTGGCTGTATGCAGAGTAAGATCAAGTTCCCACTGTGCCTCTGCCACCTGTAAGATGCATAACATATTTTGACCTCAAGCTCTTCATCCTTATAACTGAGGGGGTAATAGTACCTACCTTATTGGTGTATTATGAGGATTAGGTTATAAGATAACTAATGCAGCACACTACTTGGTACGTTTCATGGAGAAACATACTGCCATGTTTTTATTACTGTCAGTGTTTTCCCATTGACCATTCTTCTCAGTCATCACAGGATCAACTCACCCTCACCCCTGGCTTTTTCCTTTTGTGCAGTTCACTTTCCTTTGTCTCTCAGAGATAGTAGCTAGCTGATTGTGATGATATTTAAAGTATAAGGATGCTTGCACTTCCTAATCACTAGCTGCAGTTTCTAAGTGAAAATATCTTACTGATAACCTTACTACCCCAAGGTATTGTGACCCCAGACTCCCCCCAACTCTGCTCTCCTGACACAGTGCCGTGCTTCCTTTCCATACTGAACCTCGTAAATTCTATTCACAGTTTAGAGATCTCAAAATATTTCCTTAGTGCAGCTCATTGTTTGCTTTGTTTGAAAAAGTTGCATGAAATTACCTGACACAGACATAACTGTCTGTTGGAAAGATCTTTTATTGTTTTTACAGCCTTTTGATATTATTCTCATCTTGGTTTATAGGATTTACATGAAAGGATTGGGGAGGGGGAGATTTTCCTTTTCAGCACAAATAAATTGGTAGCTGTCCTAGAGAGCACAGTTCCAATGCCAGGTGTCGCCACTTAGCTTATCATTTCATGATGTGTCACCCAGGAAATTGAGTCATTTGAATTGATTTCCACCAAACAGCTGAGCTACAGCTTTTGTTCTATTAATGTTTGTCTCAATTCCTGAATATGCATTGCTTCCAAACAGACAAAGAAATGTCATTAACTAAGAGAGCCTAGTCTGATTAGAAGGTTCGGGGTATGTCTTTCTTTATTCAATGAAGCTACTCTTGGCTTAAACTCTATTGCCAGTTCTTAATTCTTTTTTACCTACTTTAAACATAATATGCCATATCATTAACCTCATGGCTGTAAAACTATGTTACGTTGAGTTGCAAAAATAGGAATTTATTTTTATATTCAATCATACAAATATTGACACTTTGTGTCTCGATTATACCCTCTGGGAAACAGGAGCAGCATGAATATTGGGCCTGGCTTTCAGTGAGTTTCTGATCTTTCTGAGGATTCAAGGCAAATATTTATAGAACAATCAGAGAGGACCATCATATTCAATCTACTTCAAATGTAATCAACTGCCTCCCAAATAATGACTTCTGGGATTGCCAATTCTGCTGATGAGTGAAAGAAGTTGAATGAGGTGGGATCTTTCCCTTTCTCTAAGAGCACTGGGGTTGCTCTGAGCAAGCTGTTTCATCTGTCAATCTGTCCACCAGTGCTTATTCACTCACACGTGGCTGAGAGGAACCATAAAATATTCTGGTCAAGGAATTGCAACTTGACCTCTATCCCCTTCCCACATGACCCCCCCCCCACAGGTCTATCTAGGCAATGGAGGTTGAATATGCATTTTTCTTCTATTAATTCATTGATGTATTTGATCTTTGCACAACTGGAGTGTTAAGCCTTGGCATTGAACTTCAGAATAGAAAGGGAAGTAAGATGGCCTTTTGCCCCACTGCACTTTTTGTCATTGCTTTGCAACCCCCACCCCCGCCACACACACAAAGGCAAGCTTTACTTCAGTAAGATCCATACAGGTAGCAGTCCTTAGCACCACAATTACAATCTGGCAGAAAACAATAAACACTTCCACATATATATTTGATAAAGTATCAACAGGTGTCACATCAATTACTCTTAGTCCTCCCACTCCCTGTTCAAGTTCCTCTTCTGTTTCAAACTAAAAAGATAGATTTAAAATTGCATATGTGTTTCTTCACTCAAGAACGCACCAGTTTCAGGAAATTGGGTATTCTAAGGGATTGGCTAAATGATTAAAATAAATGTCTTCACTACTATGATAGTCAGTATAATTAGTTTTCATGATGTTTATACTTATTTTTTTGGAAGGAGGGAATTGAGCTGTCTCACATGCTAACCAAACACTCTATCACTAAACTACACATCCAGCCCTTTTCTCACATCTTTAAACAGGCTACAGACGTTTTCCCTGTTGAAAGTAACACAGTCAATTAAAGCCCTACATGGATTACTTAGGAGGCAGATACTCTTAATCACCAGGTATTCACAATAGCCAGTTAGAAGGATGGATCTGTTGACTCTGAAAGCACTGGCAGTGTAGACATCTGTACCAGAAACCCAGATAGTAAGACTTTTGGACCACATATGCTGGTTCTGAGTGCACTGGGCGATTATACATTTGTTTTCTTACTTGCAAGTTCACCTTGTCCCACAATACAGAGCTGTATTGGCTCTGGCTTGACATTTGCTTTGCCCCTGAAACTTCTCCCACAACTCATATGTCATCCCCCATGCAATTTGGCAACTAAAGCCTTACTGGGGTCTCTAGACAAATGTCATGCAATACAGTAGTAGCGTCAGTTTCTCAACAAACAATGAATTACATAGGGAATGTAAGGAACACTAATGAAGAATTTGAATGAATCAGCAATCACTTCTTGAAAGAGGAAGCTTTAAAGTTTCAGGAGAACTTAACTGGACAGAAGAAGCAGACAGGACAGTCCGAGAATTTGCAGGAATGGGTCAATGTGTTTGGTAATGTAAAAAGCCACTCTACAGATTTTAGGCTGTTGTCTTTGTTGACACTGAAGTCAAGCCAAAGAAATGTCAAGATGTGTGTGTGTGTTTTCCACAGCTGCATATTAATTTATTGTTAATGAAGACAGAAGTGACAGCTTTTGGAATAAAGAAAATAATGCTCAGTGTCACTGCTTAAATTTATACAGACCGAACTTTTCATAGAGGCTCCCAGTACCAAAATAGAAGAAGATTCTGTGGCTTTGTTGGAAAATGCCTTTCATTCCCTTAATATCTTTCTCTTTTCATTCTGTTGTGACAAATAATAACAATCATAGTAATTAATAACATATACAGAGAAATTAAAGCTGAAATAAAAACTAAGGGACATACAACTCAAGTCAGTTTTAGTCTCAGTAATTGGTTTCATAGTACTTGGGCTTCTCATAGAAAGAAGTAAAATTCAAGTGGTGCTACTTCTAGGAACTTGTCAGGTCACACAGTTTTAAAATAAGCAATGGAACATTTACTACTCTAATAAGATTAAGAATATTTTATTTTTAGTCTTAATATTTACCATGCTGACAACTTGTAATAGCTGAAACTTGGAAACAATCCAAATGACCATCCACCACTGAATGGATAAAAAAGGATGCGGTATTTTTGTATAATGGAGTACTACTCAGCTACAAAAAAGGATAAAATCAATGCTTTTTTAGGTAAATGGATGAAACTTGAGACTAGACTCATAAGTGAAATAAATCAGACTCACATGTGTAAACATTGTATTGTCTCCATAGTGTAAAAAACCAAATTAATAAAACCCAAAATGTACAGTAGATTTTGTGAAAGGGGAAGAAACTATTCAGAAGGAAAGAACAATTGGGATGGGGGAGAGGAGAAAAGAAAGAAGGGAAAAGATTATATATATACAAGATAGATGATCATACTACTAATCTCTGTTCATCAAAAGAATGGTTTGTGCTTTCATTCTTTTCTTGCTTATATTTTTTCATGCTTATATTTTGTAATCTGAGCAACTACTTTGAAGATAACAATACACAATTTAGTAACCACTGTTAATCTTCTATTATGTTGATTTGAAATTCGATGTTATTTTTAGTCTTTTGTTTTGCTTTAAAATAAAATGCAAAAAAAATATGCTGAGGGTGGGCATAATGGCACATGCCTGTAATCCCTGCAATCAGGAGGCTGAGGCAGGAGGGTTGCCATGAGTTGGAGGGCAGTGTAGGCTACACAGTGAGTTCAAAGTCAGGCTGAACTTCACAGCAAGACCTTGTTTCAAAAAACAAAACAGGGCCAGGGTTTAGCTCAGCAGCACAAGCGCCTGCCTGACAAGCATGAGGTTCTGAGTTTGATCCCTAGTACCAAAAACAAAACAAAACAAAACAAAAATAAATAAATAAAACAAAATATTTACTGAATTGATCTTGGATAACTCACTTCCTTCATCTGTACCTCAGTTTATCTTCCTGTAAAACATCATTTCTAATGATTTTCCACCTCTAAAGTTCAGAGACTATTTTATTATTATGCTACATTTACTTAAGGTCATATGACATCAGAAATAATAATCACTTGGTCTAATTATCTTTTGATATATAGAATAAAGGCTTCATTGAATATGTTTGTTTGTCTGTTAGAGTAACCTTGACTAAAAGACATTTTGCTTTGCCATCATCTTACATCCTACAGCTAAAGATTCAGCCCTGAGATTTGGCTTTAAGAGTTATATTCCCAAACATGAAAAATGGTGGCTCCCCAAAAGTAGTTCAGTTTAAACCTTGGTGCTTAAAAATTCCAGATATTCTAAAAACCATAGTGGTTACCCCTTCTGAAACACTGATTCATAATCAAAGGCATAGATGACGGATCATTCCATTCCCTTTCTCTTACCTACAAAACCCTCAACTAGTCCCTTGCCTTGTTCAAGTGACATTGAGCAATTCCTATACCTTTTCCAATAAAACAAAGGAAGAAATAGAAGAAAAGAAAGGAAAGAGACTAACTATAAATTTTTGTCTTGGATCACTCCTTTTCTCCTCATAACTGCCCCTCAGATAACAAGCTATGTGTTCCCACTGCTATTCTAGAATGTGTTTTTAGCTGTACTTTCCATAGTACCACTAGACTGTGGAGCTTGAAGCACTGAGAATGAATAATTTTTCAATTAATGCATTTGACATCTATTCCTTACTTTATAAATTATGCTGTGGAAAACGTTGGTATTGAAGCCTTCCTATAATAAGGGTGAATTGCACCATCTAGGGTAGAGTTATAGTAAATGAGGTGTTCAAGGTCAAGGAAGGTAGAATTTATCCAAAGAGAAGCCAGAAATAGAACCCAGATCTTGCTGATTTTCAGTTTACTTTAGCATCCAATAAACCACATTCTCTTTCCTCTGTGTAATTTTAACTCCAGTGGTTTGCCACAACCACAGATACTCAACATCTTAAGTGACCATCAAATGGTCAGAGGCCATAAAATGGACTCCATGGGGCAAAAAAGTGTATGTCATTGTCAGTAACAAGACTATGAAGTTCATTTTAGAAGTAGAGGTAGTTAGTCTACCTTTACCCTTCCTTGGGCATTTTTTTTCTTACAGAGATTATAATGTTTTGCTTGCTTCCATCAAAAGCATATTTTTAATGAAAAAGTCATATTATCTTTTTATTTATGCCTGCAACTGAGGTAATGAAGTATGGAGTTCATTAGTGAATGTTTTGAATGGCAGCGTCTCTTTGAAATTATTTTTGCTGGGAACTCAAGTGAACATTCTTTCAAAACAGTCACACTGTTGTAATTGGCAAACCTCTGAGACAGTATCTTGGGCGGGGAAACAACAGGCATTTGGGACAGAACACAGAATTCACGGATTGCAACTTGAATTATTCATTTCATCCACCATATTTTCACATTTGAAGCCATCTCCAAGCAGAGAGGCAAGATCTTAGAATCTTTAATTGTGAAAAACAAGTATTAATGTTAGATACTAGGAGCACATTAATTTTTATAACACCTTTTGTATGCCTGTTCCTTATTACTGGTTTATTCATAAGATATGCTTAATTATTTTAAAGTTTCCTTGAAAGTCTTTTGCAGGAAATAATGAATTTTTCTCCCACAGGATTGTGACATACTTCTTGATCATGGCTTAGGCCTCAAGTCTATTTAAGGATGCTAAACCCCCAAACTGATGCATGACTCCTAATCAATTTTAAAGGCTTAAATAATTAATTTAAATAAGTAGACTTATGCTTCATCTGCTAAAAAGAAATGCGCCGCTCTGAGACTAATCTCTACTAGTGATAGAAAGAGGTCTTTAAGCCACAATGGAGTGATAGCACAAAATTCATTTCTTAGAAGCTCTGGCTGTGTACAGAAAATCAATTTCTCCAAACAGAACTCAATTCTAAAGTGTTCCTTCATCGTAAATGCCTTAAGAGTCTCCACTCTCTGCCTTACAGAATGCCATCAGTTCCTCAGACAAGTGACTTTCTTGTAATCTCTGGAAATCTGCCTTTCTGGGCTCCCAGGGGTGATTGCTTGGGTCAGGTTACAACAACCTAGAGGCCAAATGCTACTGTGAGTTTTTCTAATACTTTGGAGCCCCAGGAATAGAAAGTGGCTACCTCTACTCAAAGCCAAGGAGTGAGGGCTCACTGAACCAGTGCAATTAAATAGAGAAAGCTTTGGTTTTTCCCAAGTTAATTTCCCTAACCCAGAGTATATGAGTCAAAGTGGGACATGCTGTTCCTGCAACAGTTCCCATATATGAAAGCCCATGGGACTGTTGTTTGCCCATGCTTCAAAGAATATAGTATGTCTGTAATTCAGGTCAACATGAACTGTATTGACAACTTATTCTCAACAAGGTATGTGCTTTCCTTCCTTGAAAACTGAATTCAGTGAATGAACTTCTGCCTTTCAATTTTATTTTTAATGGCTTGCATCTTGTTTCCAATGTGTCTCATTCCAAAGTACCGAAATATTTTTGCTCTGCCATTTATCATAATATAAGCTATATTTTTAAAAAGGTACACGACTGGTCAGATACGTAATCCAGTCTCAACAACTTGAAAAATATTGTTATAAAAAGAGACGTATCATGCTACCTTGAAATATTTCTCAGTACTGTATTCATTTGAGGCTGCTAGCAGATCAAAAGAAAATTTGTTGAGCTTAGCAAATGAATTGTGCTTGTTTTCACTTACTTTCATGATGTATGAACCAAATTCCAGCAGCTGTGTATTTAAAGATTCCAAGATGAGAGAGTTTAATGGCTAAGTTGAGAAGTTAGCAACCTGACTAGTACAAGATTAATAATTGCCCTTTAAGATTAGTTTGTGGTTGTTGACATTAGTTTATTGCTATATATATTATAGAAATGCATAAAACTTCTATTTTTTTAACAGGTCAAAGTTATAAGTAGATTTTACTTATAATGATCCTATTCATTCCTCTCGGCCATCTCTAAATGTCCATCTTGGGGTTGAACTTCATTATGTATTCCAACTCATCTTATTTGTTAAGATCAACAAATGACTTTCAAAAAATTCTGTAGTCTAGGCGTTGTTTGTACCTTTACATGCATTGGATTATTTAATCTTTACAATAATTTTGCATAACAGGGTCTATAATTTTCTTCATTTTACAGGTTAAGAGTTAAGGGAAGTTAAGCAAAGGGCCCAAGATCACATAGCCAGTAAGGTAGAGAAGGTTGCAAATCCAGATCTGACTGACTCTAAAGGCAGATCTTTCCATCATCACAGTTTCTTTCCTTCTATCTCCTATAATACTGTAATTTGTACTATGTTGTTTTATACCAAACTATTTTAAATTCATCCTCTGTCATTTAATCTTCTTTCCTACCTATGTGCCGATCAGGATGAAGAGATGTGCTTTATTTTTAATCCCTCTGGCCTCTTGATAGCTACATGTACAGAGGAGCCTCTGTAACACGTGGTTAGATTTTTTGCTTCAAAATTCTTTTAAACATAGATACTTATAGCCAGTCATGGTGGTGCATCCCTGTAATCTAGTTACTTGGGAAGTTGAAGCAGGAGAAATCACAAGTTTGAGAGCAACTTGAACAACTTAGGTAAATCCTGTCTCAAAATATAAACAAATAAATAGTGCTGAGCATGTGATTCAGTGCTCCCCAAATTTGATTCCCAGTACTGGGGACAGGGATGAGAAAAAGAAAGAAAAAAGGTAAATTTAAAAATCATAACTAATTTTTAAAATTCTTACTGTTTTCTTTTGCTGGCTTACTTCCTTGTGATTAGGGTCCAAAATATTCAACTGAAACTTCCTAAGTTTTCCTTTGAAGTGGCAGGTGATGCTAGTCAGGAAAACACTTCAATAAATAATTATAATATCTCTATTTTGGGAAGGAGAGACTTTGTCATTGAAAATTAACTACAAATCATAAAATGTTTAAGCTGAAGGGATCTGTAAGATCATTACATAACTTTATATGTACCACTATCATGTTTCTTATGCCTATCTACTTTATATTTCAGTCCTTTGGGTGCAAATTTTCTCCTACATTTAACAAGCTCCTCAAGGACAGAAATTCATCTCTAGGTTCTAATCCTTACAGTGTCTTGCATCATGGCTGTCATGTTTTCAATAATCATCAAGGATTTGTAAAACAAATGACTCAAATCTACCACTCCTATGTTAAGCAGATGTAGAAATAAATTCATGATGAGTATTTGTATGACTCTAATAGCATACAGCCAGTTCCTGGTACAACCAAGTCTAAAACTCTGTTATTTTAGTTGCTAAGCCATTGATTTTTTCACATCTTGCTTTCTAGCACATTAAAAAAAAAGTATGACATTTCTCTGAGTAAGTATAATCCATCCTTTGCTTTCAGTTAAAACTCCCGTGGACTTCCTATGTATCCACTGTGACTATACTTATATAGGAACCAGTATAACGAACAAACACAAAGCACAAAGAAGGGAGAATTATTCATTCCTTTTAGTATTTTTAGCCAGAATGAATTGCATATTTAGCAGTGATAAGGCAGATTTAAGCTTAAACACTGAAAGGCAAGTCAAGTCAAAATAGTGTAAGTGATTGGAACATATATTAAGGAATTAGGTCAGTTTCTGAAAGCTTGACTTAATTCCATGTGAACATGTGATGAGTGTAAAAGTATAGATGATATGAAATATTTTTAAAAATTAATGAGTACAAAAAATTAAATCAAATAACTAATAACATGTTCCTTTAGCAAATACTGAAATGTTTTATGTAAGCTTGATCAGGGGACATTAAATGAAAATACTTATAGAAAATAATAATTAGTGAGAAATATGACCTAAATACCTAATTTTTGCTAGAATGTAGGAATTGAAAGACAAGCTAGAGTCCCTGTTCTTAGAAAGTTACAGTCTAGTGCCATAAATAAGACATGTCCATAAACAAAAGACTACAAAGAGACCAAAGAGAGTGACTGTGACGTCAGCATAAATATTTGGCCATTATCCTTCGTCATGGTCAGTGGGGAGCAATAAAGGCCTTTGCCAGTTGTCATGGATAAATATAAAGTAGTGTTTTCTCAAATATTACATATGACATAGGTATGCATTGATTTAAGAAAGTAGGTACAGGGATACAAGTTTAGTGTTTGTTGTAATAATCCGTATGAGATGTGATGAGGATCAAGTCTGAGATGAGAATGAAGGCTATGTTAGTAAAGGGAAGGTCTCATAGAGATTACCAGCTCACAGTCTACATGACTTCATAACTAATTGTGTCTACAGAAAGGACTGTTAAAATTGACTCAGAAGAGAGAAGATATTTCTGTATCACTGATTTTATTGTATTTGTTACTTTGTTTGATTTGAATGTATTATAAGGCAGAGGCATTCACTTATATTTAAATTACAATATCCCAGAACTAGTTAGGTCATACTGCTCATGTGCTTTTGGCCTTCACAATAGAGTCTTTATTACAAATAAAGGAAAATGAAGGACTTCATAAAGGTAAAGTGGAGCACTTCAAGATCATAGATGAAACTGAACCCCCAGCAGTAGGTAGCACAGTGCTGAAGATGTGATAGGTCTTTAACAAGTCCTGGAACTGAATATAGTTGGTGGAGAGGTAAAAAGGATTGAAGTTTTATTTTTGCCTCTACCAAGAAATAACCATATGAACTCGGAAAAGTCATTTAACCTTTCCATATCTCCCTAGCCTATTCTCCTAATCCACAACTAGATGATTCCAAGTCTGACTTTGACGTTTACTCAGTCCTTTTTGGTATGCATGCTTCACTTCCAGTTTCTACTCCACGAAGGACCTAAATTTGCAATGAGCTCCCTAGACCACCTTTCCCCGATACAGTACTTTAGTGTGCTCCAGAGCACTCTCCTCTGTTACTTTGGCACCATCTTTCATCCTCCCACTTCTCTGCTTAAAACTGTTTTCTCTTAGCATTAATTTTAGCTAAGTGTTAAAAGTAGAGCAAATTTATCCTACAATTTTATACTAAGATCTGAAAGATGAATCATCTGAAAGATCCTCAAGAATTCTCAAACTTTAGAAAAGGGATCTCATTATCCTGAGGTTTCAGGTTAAATAAAAGAATAAAGTAATGAAGTTCCAGTGAGAAAAGTTAGGCAAGACAACCTTTTGAAACATATTTTGTAAACCTGGCTCTGTTTATTCACAAGTATATATTTTCATCTGAACCATGGAAAATAGACTAAAAAGTGAACCATATTTTCAATGTTCAATTTAAACAAACCATTGCTTAATTTTCATTTGTCACACTGCTAACAGTTTGACAAATATTTAGCACCTATTCCACATCATACAGTGTTGCCGGTAGTGGTGTTTCTCTGTTTTATTGTGCTGGAGATGAAACAGGGCCTGTTGTATGCTAGACAAGTGGTCTACCACTGGACCACATTTCCAGTCCAGTAGTTGTATTTTAAATACAGTAAAACATTAGCTTGCACATAACTTGTTCTTCCAGTGTTCTGCAAGATGAACAAACATTTCTAATAAATTTTAACTTGATAAAAGAATGATGTCTTGCAGAATGAGTAATATGTGATGTTGAATGTTACATGGTGATAACTGAGGCAGAGTAGGAGGAAAAAAAGGCAGAAGAATCCCTCACTTCAAATGAGATTAGAGAAATGTGCAAAATGTGGAAAACTGCAAAATTTTGTAGAAAAGCATCACCTGAATAAGGCTGCGGCAGTGCGAGCATAGAATCTGTTTAACAACAATGCAATGTCACATTTGTGCAAAGTCCTCAAAGGAGGCAAAAGTCATTGGATAGGTTAGTTATTAATGTTGCATGAAATGAAAAAGATTCTATTGAGCTGGTAGATAGCAGAGTTAGTGAAAGTCATCCTATACAATAACCCTCCTTTCTCTTGTCTCCCTCATACCAGCCACGAAAGTTTTCAAAGGTAGGTGCAGGTTAATTTGTCTGTTTTTCTTTACAGTTTGTATTTTCTTTTATTATTTTGCATTACATTACAGTATTAGAATCATTATTATAAGAATATTTTGAGGTTATGGAAAGAATCATCTGAGTTTCCATTATTTCTTATGAGGAAATTCACTTCGATATACAAGTGCTTTCGATTACAAGCATGTTTTTGGAATGAATTTTGTTCACAAACCAAGGTTTTACTACACATGTAGAGTGTGAGTTCTGCCTTTAAGGACTATAAATCACAGAAATCTAACACATGCAAAATGTGATAAAAATATTTGATGAGTATTTAAATTTTAACATGTATTGTGATAAATGACACATTGCCATTAACATGATTTGCAAACTTATGCCATAAATTTACCCACTTTTTGAAGCAGTTCTGGAAGTTCTGTTTCATGAATGTCTTAGTTGTGTGGGTTGTGGTTGCCTTGATGTCCTGAGTAAATTCAAAATGTTAAAAATATTACACTGTACAGTGTACATCTACCTTACTCACTGGATCTGGCACAGTGGGTCTTTTGATCTTCCCCAAAGTCAACATGACTATGAAAGATGAATGTTTTTAATGTGTTCAGGACATCAAGGCAGCCATGATTGCACACCTAAAGACATGCATAAGAGAAGACTTCCAGAACTGCTTCAGAAAGTGGCAAGAATGATAGAATAAGTGTATTCAAACTGCAAGGGAGGTTTTTAAGAGGAATTAGCAGCAATGTGTCTTTTACTCTGATAAGTTTTTTAAATTTAAGTGTTCAATATATTTTATGGTCACACCTTGTAAATACTTAGGTGTTATGGGACATTTCACCCAACTTGGGTAAAAACTTCCTCTGAGATCAAGCCTCACGAATTTATTTAGATGTCTATAGGCAGGACTGGTATGTATCAACATCACCGGCCTAACGTATACAATCAGCATATCTGACATGTGCATTCTAGACATAACACATAGATGATTTACTTTTTCAAACCATACTGGTACATGTAACTTTCTCTGGATTGTGTTAACCTTGGTGTCACCAAAGCCAGTTACTTTAATTGTGAAAGGATATGCTTTACTCCTCTGATTCATTAGGTATTTTGAAAAACCTGGCTTCAGATAATAGTTCTTTCCTCTTCAGTTTGTCTCCAAAAGGCAAAGCCATGAATTTCCATTAATTATGGCTTTCTTTCCTGACCTTCTATAAACGTTGGCTTTAGTTCAGTTAAACTGTACATCAGTGTAAAAATTAAAGATGCTTTCAGTCTAGTAGGAAAAAATCCTGAAAATCTTTTTATTTGACAGTTATTTCCTATTTGGGTGTAAAATCGTCAAAATGAAAACATATTTTCCAAAGTTCTGTTTAAGTGATTAAATTGAACTATATCTATATAAAAGCTTGTCAAAGTTCAACTGAACTGGGATTACAAGAAAAGCCTTAAGTGTTTTGGAGGTTGGAAAGTACATGGAAAAACTCTTCTAAGTTCAATGTACTCTGAAAGGGACTATCCAATTCCAAGGGTAAAATGTGGGAGCTACATGTGCACAAGAGGCACAGCAGCCAAAACTTCTGCAGCCACCATCACTCTCCAACTTCACAGGTCTTGGGTACTGGCCAAACAGACACTCATTGGCGAATAAATGGTCTGATCTGTGAACACTTTACACAGTGTAACCGAATCTGGTGAATGCCAGAAATGAACTTATCCTTCTTACATCATTTTAAAGAGGATTGCCAGTTATTGAAAGATTTCTATGTGCAAGTGAATTCTTTAGATACACATATGCACAGAGTTAAAGACATAAGTCTTTGGTTTCCAGTACTGATAGCATTACTCCTTGCCTCTTAACATTTTTAAAGTACTAACTGGCTATAATTGGCACCAGACACTTAAGAATATAACTATTTTATACCTGTCAGTGTTTCTTTTGCACTTCGACTTAGGCTACTTGCTGACATCCTTATGGCACGCTGGCTGGCTGTTGATCACATGAGCAAGAAATGTATAGAGGAATATGCCATGAAATGGCTTGGGGCACTGAAGTAGATGTGCTCTTGAGCATGGCCAACAGTAAAACCAGCAAGGTGTAAAGCTACTGGTATGTGAGTTGACTAAGGCTGGCATGAAACTCCATTTTTTCTCTGAGGTGTGATATGTCCCAGAAACTTCTAGGAGATACCACACTTAGTGCTAAAATCCTGTCTCTCTTCTCTTCATCACTCAGAAATTTTCTTTACTTGCTTTCCATCTTCAACCCCTACTCCCACCCAGTATACACTTACACTTTGTTCTGCCTCTGTCATTTTCGTTATTTGTCTCTCACTGTCCTGCTCTCCTCCCTTCCCCCTTCCTCCTCTCTCTTTCTCATACCACCTTATACACACACAAGTGTCTCCAAACACCTAATATGTTTCCTGTAAATCTACCAAAATTGTAACTCTACCTGCATCCCATCCCAAAAGAAAACAATAAATTCTTAACTAAAGTAGATTCATGGGGGATGGGGGGTTCTGGGGTTCAAACTCATGACCTCAGGCTTACCAGGCAGGCGCTTGTGCCTCTGAGCTAAATCTCAGGCCCCATGTTCCAAAATATTGCCCACCAGCAAATTCTGAGAAGACAGTCCCAGGGCGTAACTTCTATGACCAGCCATCATGCCATACTGTGCAGTTAACAGAGGCCACGTCCCCATAGGCCTTTTTCATACTCTTGGAGGAGTCTCAGTGCCCTTGTATCCATAATTATCACTCACTGTCATTTTAGAGATGAAAAAGTTAAAAGAGGGAACAACAGCTTTGTACCACAGTGTTTTGAACGTGCACTCTGCTGTCTACCAACACAGATCAAATTGTCATTAAACTCTGCTAAATACTTTTAAAGTGGATGGAAAAAATATTACCTTTGTGGATCAAATGTTTCTTTGCCTTGTGATGTACCATATTTCATTAGGATTCATCTTTTTTCTTTCTTTTTCTTTTCTTTTATATGTGTGTGTATGTGTCGTGTATATTTGGTGTTGGAGCTTGAACCCAGGGCATCATGGGGATTCATCTTTTGGTTCAGGAAAGACACTTAGTGGACTAGCACAATAATGACATCTATGGCTCTTCCAAGCACTGTGTTTGATAGCTTATTGAGACATGAAAACCACTGAAAAGACTGATTCTCAGCCCAAGCCACCTTTATTGGTTACAGCTCAACAAAGACTCAGGAAAATTGTAGTTATGACTAATACTACTAGACAGTCATAGTGGCACACGTCTAGAGTACCAGCACTTTGGGAAGTTGAGGCAGGAGGATCTTAAATTTGAGGCCATTCTGGGCAGTTTAGCAACATAGTAAGATTGTCTCAAAATAAAAAATAATAAAAGGATTGGGAAGGTATCTCAGTGTTAAAGTGACCCTGGGTTCAATTCCTCAGTATCAAAAAACAGAAACAAAACAAAACAAACAAACCAAAAAGTGTTACTACTGCTAACACTACTACTACTAGACACTGGTCACTATTCCAGGTGCCTTGTATGCATTATTTCATTTAAATCCTTGGCATAATCTTAGTAAACACGTGACAATATTATCTTCAGTGTACAGATGAGGAAAGTCAAGCATGGAAAAGTTCAGTGACTTGCCCAAGGTTACACAGCTCATAATTGGAAGCCAGAGGAATCATGGAAGTTTGACTTCAGAATGAAAAGATCTCTGTTGTGCTAAATAATGACCCAGACAGCTGGGGCTAAAGCTCAGTGGCAAAGCAGCTGCCTGGCAAGTGCATGGTCGTGAGTTTGATCTCCGGTACCCTCCCC
The DNA here is from genome assembly GCA_004363535.1 of Dasyprocta punctata. NCBI lineage: Eukaryota > Metazoa > Chordata > Mammalia > Rodentia > Dasyproctidae > Dasyprocta > Dasyprocta punctata. The sequence continues at coordinate 68,738 of RJWM01004353.1, read as the reverse complement.
ACCAAAAAACCAGGCTCAAGTAGGGTTGTGACTTAGTGGTAGAGCACTTGCACAACATGGAAGGGTGGGAGGGGCCCTGGATTTCATCTCTGGCTTTTAGGGTAGGGGGACCTCCAAAGCTGAAGTGCATGTATTGTGCTTATCTAGAGTCACCCTTACAGCATGATTGCAAATTCTTTCTTTAGTCATTGGCCACCTGTCTTTGGACCAGTTTTCAAGAGAAGGTTACCTTCAAGGTTTTCTTTGATGAGACTCCAACTTCATATGGGAAAGGAATTTTTGAGGGAAAGAGTTGGAGAATAAGTGCCCTTTACCAATCGATATCCACTGGCCTCTACCTTCCTCACCCCATGGTCCTCTTAGGAATAGCCCTAGTGTTTCCTTCTGCCCATGTAAACTATAAAGATAAACAGACTATCTCTAGAAATTTAAATGAAATCTTCGAACAGTTCAGGGCTATAGATCTGGTCTCATTTCAGGTATGGCCCAAAGACTACTTGCATCAAAAGCATCTGGGAGTCTCGTTGAAACCGCATATTCCAGATACCTATTCCAGACCTATAGGACCTGCATTTTCTGAAATGCATACCAGGTGATTTTGATGCTCTTAAGAATATGAGAAACTGAACTCAATGGTTTGATGTGTAAGAGGAATAATGGCCCCAGGAACTAATGACCTAGTAGACCTGGTTCTAAGCTACTTTCCTATGTGACTTTGGATAAATCATTAACTTTCTCTGGTACGTCAGCATTCTCATCTGCAAAAACGTGTGTGACAGGTCCTTAGGGTCTTATAAATACACACAATATCATCATTATCATCATCATGGGTAGGGTCAGGGAAAACAGAATGGAGAAGGAATGCTGTTGGCAAGGACTGAAACTAAAGGGAAGGAAATCCAGTTTCTCTCTTTTCCCATCAGAGTTCAGACAATAGGTTATAGTACTGTGGAATTTCAGGGTTCTTTCCAAGTCCCAGGATCCTCCCCCTACCTCTGTACTTTCCCAGTTTACTGTGATGAGTGAAGAAAGCTCCCATTTTCCACAATTTTCTTCTAAATGAAAACCCTGTCTAAACAGGTTTGGTCAGTTCTGGGTTCTCATCAGTGCCCAGCATGGCACTGTCAATCCATAAGACATTGAATCCTCCTTGTACTTATTAGAGGCAAATGTAATTGAACAATAGTCATATGCATGCAAGCAACAATTGGAAAAGACGAGATATTTTTGTGCTCATTCATAGGCATAGCAATGATACAGGCTGCAGAAGACAGTTTAGTGTTCATTCTTCACACTTAAAAATCTTAGTTTGTTCAGGCTGCTACAGCAAAATATCTTAGATTGGGTAATTGACAGATGATAGAAATTTATTTCTCCCAATTCTGGAGGTTGAGAAGTCCAAGATCAAGGCGGCAGCAGACTCAGTGTCTCTTGATCATTCTTTTAAGCTTCATACATAGTGCCTTGTTGCTGTGTCCTCTCAGGCAGAAGGGACAGTTAAGCTCCCTGAGGCCTCATTCAAAATGGCACCAATGCTATTCATGAGTTTAAGGACCCATCTCCTCCCAAAAGCCTCCCTTCAACCACCACATTAGGTTTCTTTGGGTGTGTGTGGAGGGTACAAACATTCAGACCACAGTATATAACGAGTACAGATTTTTATTTTTGATATCAATGGGGGATCTATTGAATTTCAAGGTGTATTATTGTACTTAGGATCCCTTCTTTACTCTTCACTCTACAGGGTTTCAGTTAAAGGATTTCATAAACAATATCAACACTTCTAAGATTCAAATCAGGTCTCCAGGTTTGTCTAAATTTCTGTCTTTCAGTTTCTAACATCTGTCATTCTTATCCAGTCCCTGAACACTGTATCTCAGTGACTTTCTTCTCTGTAATTTTGACTTTCCAACAAGGAAATTTATTTCATAAATGTTACTTGCAGAGGACAGGAGATAGGTAAGGTGACCCAAAAATTTGCACAAGTACTCCATTTGAAGCAAGGAAGCATTATATGGGAAGTCACAAAGAGGAGGAAAACAGGAGAAAGAAGAGACAAAATGAAACTCTGATGAGCAGTTCACCCAGGCCAGCCTTTTGGAAGGGAGCCAGCTTTGGGGCAGCAGCCACAACTCTGGGCTTAACAGTCAGGATGGAATGCACTTCAATACAGCCCAGCCTCCATCTAGTCAGAGGCCTAGAGTCTGATGATTCAGCTGCTTCCCGGCTGCCAGAGAGATTTGGCCAACTGTTTGAAAAATACTGTCTGTCCCAGACCACACTTGTTTTTATTCTCTGCCTGTTGTCAGGGGCCCCTTCTGAAATGAAACACCTCAGGAAATCAGACCCAAACTCTGAGGAGTTGGTGCTGCCTCTTGTGCCCCCTTTTCAAAGGTAATTAAACCAAAATAGGGATTGTTTTACAGCAAAGTGCTTTCCTAGTGATGCTGAAAGCAGACAGTGTGTTATTGGGAAATGATCTCTCATTAGATCTGCTTCAGATCAAAATGAAAAGCATAGTGTGCCAGCAGTCTCATCAGACATTAAAGGCAAAGCTGAAGTCTGCCATTGCTGAACTCCCCATAGATCAGTTTGATCGAACATGCAGGTTAAAGGGTAATGGACACAAGCAATGGGGAAGGAATTGAGCAAGAGACTCAGCTATAGGCTTGACTCTAGAACTCGACTGTTTGGTTTTGAAAAGTTCCTAAGATCTGCAAGGTCAACTTTCTAATGACGGAAACTGACCCTAAAAGTGGCCCTCCTCATGCATAGTGGCTACAATAAAGCTTGGTGGTTAAAAGAATAGTCTTTAGAGTCAGATTGCCTAAATTTGTAGTCCAGTACTTTCATTTATTCATTCAGTGAATTTAGGAAACTCAGCAATTTCTCTGTGCCACGCTTTTCTTCTGATAAAACGGGGCCAATAATAGTACCTTTCCATTGGGTTGAGAGATTTAAAGGATAAATAACTTGATATACATAGAGTGTTTCAAATGAGGTCCAGCATGTGATAAGCCTTCAGTAACAGTGTTACTTAGTATCATTATTGTGCCCCCGAAACTACTCTAGTCAACATCTCTCATGAACCACATAGAAGAGTCATTGAGAGCATAATGTTTTTAGTCAGGCAGACTTGGGTTTAAATCGCAGCCCACCACTTACTGGTTGTTTGGATTTGGGTAAGTTACCTGACTTCTATAAGCCTCAAGCTGAGTGTGGTGGCACATACCTGCAATCCCAGTACAGGGGAGTTGGGTGCAGAGGACCTTCAAGAGTTTGAGTTTGAGACAAGCCTAAGCTATGTAGTGAGTTCAAGACCAGCCTAGACTGCAATATTTCGTGAGACCCTTATCTCCCTCAAAAAAAGGAAGAAGGAGAAAAAAAGAAGTAAGTAACTTTAGTTTCCTCATTAGTAAAATGAGAATAAAATTGAACTTGCTTCAGAGGATGGTGTGCAGATTAATATACTATGTTGTAAACTATGTAAAACAATTAGTACAATGGTTAGTCCATAGTATGTGCTCAATAAATGATAACTAAGGATAATATGCCTAAAGTTCTTTGACTCTAGAAACCCCATGTATGCTTTTCCCTAGTCTTGTCTCTGTTAAGAAGTCCTTATGCTGAAGAAGTAGACTGAATGGCTATCATCTCTCTCCACAACCAAAAAATAATTAATAATGATGATGGTATTAAGGTAGGAGGACACAACACAACCCAATCAGAATTTTTATTTTTTTCTTCCACAGCTGCTTCAAATGCTGCTCATCTGGTCACAGCTACATCAAGTGCCCCAGAACCACTTTGAGATATATTTATTTGGGCTGCTTCAAGCTTCAGGAGCAGGTCCATCCCAGATGACTCTGCCCTGCATCCCCTCTGGATAACTCTGCCCCTCTGCACCCTTTCCCAGTCAGGTCTGCCAGAACCCCCTCCTCTACACATGGCCAAAAATGTCTGACACAGTGCATGCATGAGCCTTTCTCTTTCTTTCTATATAAGCAACTGCTCCCTGTAACATTAACAGGTCAGTCTGTACACCATTCTTCCTTGTCTAAGGAAGTCCTTCAAAAAGTTTGCTTTTGATGGTATATTTGATCCTACTCATGATTTCTGTCTCAAGAACAGGATACTGAGGCAGTACAGTAAAAACTGGTAACACTAAAGGCTATTGACACTGAAAGTGGCCAGCAGCTAAGGCTGGTAACACTGAAGGCTCCTAACAACTAGAGAACAACAAAGAGTGATGGAGAATTGCCAGGAACCATCATCTCTGGTGGCTAGAAAAGTTCCTGAGATCTACCAGTAGCTTCTGGCTCCCTAAGGAGGGCTGCTAATCCTAGGAGGTGATAGCTGCTGGTATTCAAATCTCAGACCTATTAACACTAAAGGAACTATACTTTGCCAATTTGTGATTTCTATATAAATTGAGCAAAAAAAAAAAAAAAAGCTGTTAGGCAATTGGTAACATCCAACTGGCCCATTTGGTGGCCTTTCTTTTAGAGGTCCCTGAAAAAGAGGATGAATAATGGTGATGGTCACTGCAGACTTCCCTCATGGATTTTAAGTGGCTGCCTGAACCTTTGCTTCAGTGTCAGCAGTTCACATGTGATTTCCATATTACATGGATCTAAGGATCCGCTGTAGCTGGTAATAGTGTCTTCATTAACTCCTTGTTCAGGAGTAAATAGAGTAATCTAAGAGGTAATAAAATAGAAAATGGACCTCTCTTTCCTCAGTTCTTAGGTGCTTAAATGGTTTCAACTGTTACTTGGGCAGTTAGCTGGAAAGGGAACCAACTAAAAACATAATCAGGCTAAACTGGCAGTCACCAGGCTCTGTCTTTTTATGAAAATGTTGTTAGTAGGCTTTTGGCCCATTTAATAGCTCTCAATTATTCTGTATTCCTCTTCCATGATGAAAATATGGGTGAAAGGAGTCCTTGGCTCTCAAAACCTCCCCCATGTAACACTAGGCATGGTGGAAGGCAACTGTGATCCCAGCTACTCAGGAGGTTGAGGCAAGAGGATTGTTTGAGCTCAGGAGTTTACAGCCAGCCTGAAAAATACAGTGAGACCCCATTTCAAAACAAAATAAAACAAAACAAAACCCTCGCCTACGGCCTAACATAGAAAACTGGCTTATCTTTCCAGAGAAGATAGTTTCACCATGCTGAGAAGATAAGCCAGTCCAAATGATTTTAATGGTTTTATACTTTCAGCCTGTTCCATAGCTAGAAAGCATCATGCTTTAGGAAAAAACATGACACTCCTTTACTCTTAATTATGTGAACATGTAGAATGTACCCTATTCTCCTCTGTTCTTCAAGCAATGCATATATTGAGTTTGAGAAGGACAGCCTTACATCCTGGGGCATGAAAGGAAAATAGATACTAGTGGGCAGATTCTGAAAGACTGATTTAACAAAGGAGAACTTGTCTTCAAAGTATCATGTCTTCATAGTCTGATTTTTGCCCAAATTTATAGACTTTGCATAAGAGGGAACACTCTTGCATATATGAAGGAACACCCTTGTATGTGGCTATGGGTCTGCAAAGTCCGAACTAATTATCTCCTTTCTCTTTATTGATTTGTAGAATAGTTTCAAAGCAACTTCAGGCCAACGGATTTAGTTCCCTAGCGGAGTGTATGCCTAGCATGTGCAAGGCGCTGGGTTAGATCACTAGCATGGAACAAACCAATAGCAAACAAAAACAAAAACCCCAAAACAGATGCAAGTTATTTTCTAATGTCTGATTAACCTCACCCTCCTCAGGTCCTTCTCAACTCATTTGCCCTTCTGTTTTCCATTAATGTCTTCCCCAGTCTGAGAAAATAGAGACAGTTAACCCCCGTCAGAAGCTTTTCCTTATTCCCTATAGAAATGGTTGATTTTTTATTAATTTTCAGTAAGGAAATAAAAATACATGCAAGAGTAATTTTCTATTTACTTAAGAATAGTAAAGTACTATAAAATGGATTCTTTACATTTTAACAATAAAAGCAGTGAACAATGTTTTAATAGTCACGATAAACAGCAAACCACTGGCTGGTAATTCTTAATTGTTATTTATTGGGCACAACAACAAAATAAAGAACAGACTCTTTTGGATGAGAGATTTCACCAAGAGTCAATTTTGCAAACCAATCTAGGGTGCCAAGTAGAGTTTGCTGGGCTGTGATGGAAACGGGATACGCAAATACCATTGATGATGTAATAAAGAAAAGCAAGGCATATCTGGACAAAGACTTTGTGGATGGTCACATTTTGTCCACATGGGGTGGAAGAAGATAAAGAGATTGGACCTTAAATTGAAGTGTCTTCTTGCTCAGCTCTGTGGGTCCAACATCTTGAGAGTCAATTCACTCGAGGATGATTCAGCCCCAGAATGATTCACAATTCTAAATCTGCACTGCACCAAAATTCAAGTTTCAACTGTCTGCTTTCCTCCTAGCATATCTCCTTGGTCGGGAGGTGCATTAAGAGAAACAACCTACAGGATAAGTTTTATATTGTGGTGTAATTTAGTGATGTGAAAATCAAAATAACTGAGCTAAGGCAACCCTAAGAGACCTTTTTCATCTTCCTAATGGAGCAAACTCTACCATCTAAATACTTGTTCCCAGACCTGTGCCCAGTTATCTTAGGTCAGAACATCCTCTCCCTGGGCAGTGCTGGTAACACTTAATGTAAATGGACCTATAAGCCAGGTGTGGTAGTGCATGCCTATAATCCCATCACTCTAGGAGGTTGAGGCAAGAGGATTACAAATTCAACCCCACCCTGGCCAATTTAATCACTTAATGAGACCCTGTCTCAAATTAAAAAAATTAAGAAGAGGCTGGTGATGTAGCTCAGAGTTAAGGCCCTCCTGACTTTAGAAGAAAAGTCTATAAAACATCTAAGAAAAACCTAATTTTTCACAGGACTCATTGAAAACTTCTGACTCAGCAATTTGTGTGTGTGTGTGTGTGTGTGTGTGTGTGTGCGCTGAGAATTAGGTAATTGCTGTACCACTGAGCTACATCCCTAGCTCCTAAATTCCCATTTAAAAACAAAAGATTCCCTGTTTATCAGGTGCCCTGATCAGGACAAGGGCTAACCCTAACCCCTTTGAAAAAAAGTCTGAGACGCCATTAATCCTTTGGTAATGCCTGAAAAGTCCTTTTCCCTTCCAGCGAGGAGTAATCTTTTGGAACTTAAGATCTGCCACAATGTGACAAGGAGGCAAGATGAAAGCAGCGGTTGGGATTTGTGAAGGAGCAACAGCTTTATAAAGGGACAATGAAGATGCCTAGATCATCTCTGTGTTGGATATGCTACCGATTTTTCTCTGACTTACTCCTTTTCTAAACCATTTCAACCCCAACCAGACATCACTTGCTGCTTTTTTCTTCTTGCCATCCCTTTCTTCTTCAGATATATATGGACTATAGTATTATAGTACTGTTGCAGTTAGCAATGTGTGACTGAAGGGATTTGTAGCATCTTTTATTCCTTACTATTTCCAACTCCACGTATAGCTTTCTAAACTGGTGTACATTCTACCTCTGAACTGGAATCTTTTCAAGCCGATACTAATCTTTTCTCATCACAGAGAGACATTTTCCACAAAGATAATGCAAATGAGTTCATTTGTACTCTACAACAAACTTCTTAAGATATGTAACTTACTTTTTCAGGATTCCTTAATACAGATACTATGAACACTCCAATATTATCATAGAAATGGAAATTTCAAATCACTGAAGTGTAAGAAGTAGTGTACCGAAGTGTTGAGACTATTTACTGATGTGTATATGATACTGAAAATTGAAAGCAGAAGCACTCTATCATTGAGGTACAGCCCCAACCCTTTTTATTTTTTTTTTTTAATTTTGAGACAGGACCTCACTTAGTTACCCAGGCTGGCCTTGAACCTGTGATCCTCTTGCCTCCTGAGTAACTGGCTGATAGTCACGCTCCACTGTACTCAGAAACTGTCAAGCCCTTAAAACAGCATTATTTAATAAGAAACTCCAATAACATGAAATCAGAAAGACAAACACAATTTGCATAACTTATATGGGAGAGGAATTAGAGTCCTCTATTTAAGTAACCTGCTGTAATGAAAAGAGGACTAAAAGTGCAGGAATGGAAAGAGACATAATTTGTTATACGTTTTGTGCCTAATTTAATTTCCATATGAAGGTTGATATTTGGCTGGGCTGCAATTATGTTCAAATTGTTTTCTGTGGTATGTCTCTGATTGGTCAAGGCCCAAACTCCGTCAGTTGTTAAATACTTGTAATGTTATTTAAAAACACACTAAGCTTACATTTTTGCTTACATTTTAGAGAAAGACTTAGCAAAGTTTAGGCAAATCTATAGACAGTAAGAGGCTTTATGTGAACTATCCTATTTATTCCCTTTTAATACCCCTTATGAAGTATTATCCCTTAGTATTGAGTATTATCCCAATTTTAGAGATGAGGAAGCTGAGACTAAGAGAGATTAAGTAAATTGCCCTAAACTGCTTGGTTGGAAAAAAGCAAGAGTTCAAACTGAAGCCCAGATCTATTTGACTCAAAAAGGTTCATTCATTTCATTATACTCTACTGTCTTCTAGAAGTCTTTGTCTTAAATTTGCCACTAAGCCAGTCCTATGTCCATATGGGTTCCTACTTTTGTACTGTTGGTCTCAGCACCTGTTTATTTCTTTTCAGGAATATTCATCTATGTCAGATGCTAAGGTCTTTGTTTAAGCAATCAACAAGGCATTTGTGGATAAGTCATTCCCAAATGGAGCATGCTTTTGATGACCAGTTGCATCACTCTCCTTGACAATTTCTGTCATGTACTAAAAGGAGGAACAGCTCAGTGGTCTGGCTGGGTATTTTCCAAGTATGACCTGTTCAGCGTATATCTTAGTTATTTTTTGTTGTTGTTGCTGCTGAGACAAAATACCCAACATTCACAAGTTCAAGGAGGCAAGGTTTATTTAGCTCACCATTTGTAGAGGTTTCAGTTCATAGTCAGCTGGCTCCAAGGCAGAGTGGCATGAAAGAGGGGCATCACAGGAGAGAAACGGTCCATGGCAAGGCAGGCAGAAGGCAGCAAGCAACTGGCTTCCTTTTCCCTTTTATCCCATCCCATCCAGGCTACAAGCCTTTTGGATGGTGCCACCCACATGCAGAGTGTGCCTTCCCACTGTCCACACCCAGAGCTATGCTAAACCAATCAGTGGACTCATTTAGTACCAGTCACATTTAACTCCAGCATCTTATACCCTAGATCCAGCCAGCTCTGAAAAGCCCCACCTAGGAGCTCATGAGGGTTTGGAGGGGGCATCTAGATAAATGCCATAAGAGTGTTATTGAGGATATAATTAGTTGATTCTGCTCCTGTAACTGGAATGCCTGAGGAGCCAAAACACTTTCTGACTTCAGTATCTGTGCTGCCCAGTATTGTTTTTGAGGGACTTCTCTCTTCCCTGTTTTGTACCACAACCAAATTTTGAGAATATAGTGTAGTGAAGATTAGATTAAAAATCAACCTCAGAAGACCTGGGTTTTAATCATCATTCTTTCATTCCTTAGCTCCTGGAGCTTAAGCAATCAGTTTCCTCTTTCTTGGTCTCTCATTCTTTAGCCTTCATAGGGTTGCTTTGGTATCAAATGGGATAACAGTGTCGAAATGATTTCTTTCATTTTTTTAGGGATGGACTTTGTGCATGATAGACAAGCACTCTACTACTGAACTAAATGCCTAGCCCCCTTCAAAATAATTTTCCTCTTTTTATTGTGGTAGTAGAAATTGATTGAATCCATAGCCTTCACACTGAGCTACATCCCCAGTCCTTTAAAAATAAATATATAAACTTTGAGACAGGGTCTTCCTGAATCACTAAGTTGCCCACACTGGGCTTGAATTTGCAATCCTCCTGCTTCAGCCTCCCACAGTGCTGAGACTACAGGTGTGTGTCACCATGCCAGGCTTCAAAATGATTTTTAAACTATATTTTCCTTTCAAGATACATTATTATATTCATCATGTTTTGAAGTCCAATAATGCTTTTATTCTTTGTTTTGATTGGTTTTAGTCTGTTTTGTATTATTTGATATCTGTATGTGTGAAGGTCTGGACAGCTATTTTGAGGAGAACAAGACACATTATGGTAGCCATTGTTGGTTTTCCTATTGTCTGGTTTTGAGGGCCTGTAATACTTTCATTTTTTTGTTTTGATTGGTTTTATACTATTTTTTTAAACTCATTGTGTGTGAAGATATGGGCAACTATTTCAAAGAAAACAAGAGACATTATGGTGGCCACTGTTGATTTCCTGTTGTTTTGAAATCCTGTGTTACTTGCATTGTTTTGCTCTGATCTGCTTTGTTCTGTTCTGTTTTGTTTTATTCTCTTTAAAATAAAAAAAATACATTATTACATTCAATATTTGACTACAGAATTCCTTTAGAACTACAGAATTTTAGCACAACAACTTGTTTTTTTATATCTATTTTGGTGCTTGGAAAAATATTTTTTAAATAAAATCCTTATTTCAATAGAATCATTACTAGAAAGAGCAAAGTAAAATAAAAAGATAGTCACAGCATTTAGCTGCTTTCATTGAAGTAACAGTGGATATACTCAATTCACTGTCGTTGCTGTTCTTTACCTTCACAGAATTGCCTGGATCTCCTGCTTAGAACCCTAAGTTCCCACAGAAACACAGGCTAAAAATCATTATGTAATCTACACCCTCATACACAGATGGGCCCAAGTCTCAGAGAAGGAAATAGACTTGCTTAGTGCCATCCACCTCATAGAGGGAGAACTGGGATTAGACAGCACACAACTCACACACAATATGGCAATGTATTATTCTTATGTAATGGTAGTTTTGATTGATACACAGGAAAGAATACTTTAATGGACATAAATTTTCTGAATTAGGGTAGATACTTTCAGTAGATTGTTTGATTTGGGTATTTTGGTATAAGGGATATAAGTCTACAGATAGTTTGACTACAAAACCTATGCCCTTTATGTTTTAAAAGAGCATATCATAGTGTCCTTCACATACTATTGTCAAATATATGTTAATTTTCTCCTGGTCTTAAAGGAAACAGCCATCAGTTAGATAAAGTAAAAAGAAAGAGGCAATGGAAATAATTGACCATCAACTCACAACAGATTGAAAGGCAAACATGGAGTTAATATCTTAATCACCTTCCCTACTTCCCACCCTTGAAAATCATCCAGTTTGATCTTCAAGTCAATGCACTCCAGCTGGCTGCCTTCCTGCCAAAGGACTTCATCCAATCTACACCCACACAAGCCATTTGTCTACTCCCTCCTGTATCTCATTAAAGGCCATACTGATGACCCAAATGGAATGGGAAAATTATGTTTAGAGAGAAGACTATATGTCTGGATATCCTTGGCTAGGGAAGAGTTTGCCTGTCTGCAGAAGTTCACTCTGATGAAAGAGGGAATACTGCTTCCTATCCTTTCAGGGTATAGTTTGTAATAAAGTTTCATTTGTCTTACACTTTATGCTGTTCAAAGAATTTTTGCAGATGTTATCACATATGATCCTCACAAGAAAATTGTTAGTGAGGTAGAGCTAGTTCATTCAGTAAATAATGCATCCTACTATGTGCCAGGCCTTGTGACAGGCCTTAGTTGAAGCATCTGAATAAGGTTAACAACTACTCATCCTCCCAGCTGGACACAAATGTCATTTTTTTCAGAGAAGGCTCTCCCGCCTCTGCCCATACCATGCTTGTATCTTCGATGGGATTTATGATACAACTATTTAATTATATACGTATGCATTTATTCTCTGGCTTCCCTACTTACCCTGCAGGTTTTCAGAGGGTTAAGACTTAGTCATGTTCCCCAGTGTGAAAGTCTTGATGCCTTGGAAGAAAGAAGTCTGTTTAGAGCAGGGGACTAATGACAAAAAGAGCAAATTATATTGATATGTGTTAGAAAAAGCTTCCCTGAGGAAGTTATATCTGAGTGGAATCTTGGAAGACTATATGAGAACAAAGACAGGCAAATATGCTTCAGAGGAAAAACGACATAGACAGTAGCATGGAGGCGCAAAGCAGCACACAATACTCTAGGAACTATAGTATTTTGGTAATTTCTGGAGCATGTAAGAATGAAAAGGATGTGAATTGGCAAGGGATGAGCTTGAAGAAGCAGGAGTCAGATTAGCATGAGGTCTTTGATTGCTGTCTACCCTATTTGAACTTCATCCCATTCACAGTAATGCAGCTACCATTTATTGCTTATTTCCACTCACAGTAATAGTATTTACTATTTTATTGACCACTTAGATCTGAGTATTTTACACACCTTTTCTTCCTCCCCCTTTTTTTCAATACTGGGGATTAAACTCACACCCTTCACACTGAGCTATATCCCCACCCATTTTTTATTTTGGAACAGGATCTCACCGAAGCTGGTCTCAAATTTGTGATTCTTTTGTCTTGGCTTCCCAGAGTGTTGGGATTACAGGCACATGCCATCATGCTCAGCTACACATTTCCTTTTAAAATTTTTATTACATATTTCAAATATATGTGTTATAGCTTATGGTCCTGTGGCCCCACCGAAACTCATGTAATCATGGCATGGACGCAGCTGAATCTGGCGTTTGTGATTGGCTTATTGTCTAGTTCTGGGATTGGTGATGTGAGTGCTGCACCTGCCCAGGGGTGGAGCCGACATACAGTGTAAGGGTGGGAAGAAGGCATGTTTTCTTGCTCTCTTGCCAGTTCACACCTTGCTGTTCTGTGGCCAACATGAATGGCTGCCTTGCCACCACCCTGCCTTGCAGCCAGCTGAGTACGGACTGAAATCCCCAATAACTACAAGAAATAAACCTTTCCTTCCCTAATTTTGGGTGTCAGGTATTCTGTTTCAGCAAGGAGAAAAAAGTAACTAAGACAATATGCAATAGTATAACGAACTTCTTTTTTTTTTTTTTTTTTTTTTTTTTTTTTTTTTGCGGTACCGGGGATTGAACTCACGAACTTCTATATACATGTTATTCAGCTTCAACAATTATTAACTCATGCCAGTTGTTCTGGTGTCTTAGTTTGTTTTCTGTTGCTAATTAACTCAATACTAGACTTGGTAAGTTATAAAGTGAAGAGGTTTATTTTGACTCATGACTATAGTCCTAGGTTGAGAGACCACATCTGAGGGTGGCCTTTTTGCTAGCAGACTCCTGAGGTAGTGTAGAGCATCACATGATAGGAGATATTGAGCTCATATGACACCTGACCAAGCTGGTTTTTATAACAGACCCACTCTCCAGAAAACCCACTAATCTTTTAATTCATCAATCCACAAACCATAGCATTTGATTATCTATTACATTAAGAAAAACCACCCTGAAAACTCAGTTGTACATATAAAAATTTTTGTCATATTCCATGATCTGGGGAGCTAAAAATTGGGCAGGGATTACCTGGGCAATTCTGCTCCTTCTAACACCAACAGAGGTCACTCACTATTACTCAGGCGATGAAGGGGCAGGCCTAGAGGTCCAAGGCAGCTTCATTCCTACATCTGGTGATTTGATGTGAGTAGAATTCCTAAATGTAACTTCTCTGGCATGGTCGTCTCAAGGTAGTCAGAGTTCTTAGTGTCTTCTCCGTGAGGAAGTGTCCCACGAGCACTAGATGGAAACTTCATTACCTTGTCTCTGAAGTCATGCAGCATCACCTTTGCTATATTGGCTCTAAGTGAGTTATCCTTTTCCTTAGGTTTGCTAAGGTTCAAGGAGAGTAGAATCAGATTCAGCCTCATAGTAGGAGTGAGTGGCAAGATTATTTTGTAAAGGTTTACATAGGATGCAAGGTATTATTTCAACCATGTTTGAAAAACAGTCTGCCATACCAATCTAGTTTCATCATCTATATTCTCTTCCACATTCTTCCCATCTCAACAACTAATCAAAACTAAAGCCCAAGCCAGGTGTGGAGGTGCACACCTGTAATCCCAGCACTCAGGAGGCTGAGGCAGGAGGATAGTTGCGAATTTGAGGCCAGCCTGGGCTACAAGGTGAGTGCAAGGCCAGCCTGAACTGCATAGTGAAACCCTGTCTCAAAAAGGCCAAAAAACAAAACAAAACAAAAAACTAAATCCTGTATCACCTTTTCCATCTATAAAACTTTCTGCACAGCATATACAAACTCATTTAATCATTATCCCCCTGATATGAGGTTAGACACATTTATTGGCATTTTACAAATGGAGAAACCAAGACCAAGAAAAGTGTGTATCATCTGTCAAAAGTCACAAAATTAAAGATGGTTAAGGCAAGACTTGAACTTAATATTTTTGATTCTAGACCCTATGTTTTTTCCATATTGCTCTTTTATAATAAAGAACCCATGAGGATTGTAAATAAGGAAGTAGTATAATCTTAGCCTATTGTAAAGAACTTCCTAGTCTCAATAAGTGGCCAAAATGAGACAGAGACAGCAGCTATAAGGCCGTAACTAGTCTAGACAGTCTTCTTCTCAAACTTTAATGTGCATATGAATCACCTAAAGATCTCGTTAAAATATCTGTTCCGATTTGCTAGGTCTAGAGTGGAGTTCAAGATTCTGTTTCTAACAAGCTGCTGCTTGGTGGAAGACCACATTTGAAGAAGCAAGGTCCTAGACCAGTGATGGCAAACCTTTTAGAACTTTCACTAATAATAACCCCTGTGGCACACGTGCTAAAGCTTCTCCGCCACTGGCCTAGGCTAAGGATGAGGAGAGTCTGAGCCGGGGAAGTGATACTAAAGAAAAAGGATAGCAGAGAAAAGAAACAGAATGATTAGGAATCATTTGTCAAGACATAATACCAGTCTCATTTTTCAACTGATCCATTCAGGGAGTTAAGAGTAGTCACACAGTACTGCCAGAAAGTATGAATGTTGCAGGTAAAACCAAGCAACATGAGGCTTTTATCAATGCATTACACACAAATTTTAGTTTGTATTTGTTCCATTTTAAATGCATCTCCTTTATTTTTTCTTAAACTCTTTTTGCACCTGCAACCACTTCTCTAGCATTAGGTAGGGCATATAATGGAAAATCATGTGCTTTACTAAATGAAGTTAAATAAGGTAACATTTTCGGGTGTTTAGTTAAGAGTACTAGGATATCCAGGTGCTATGTTATGGGAGTTGGGGGAGCACTTACACCCTGGGTTTGAATGAGAAAAGATTTTATAGTTGGGATAGAATTTAACCCAGATCTCACAGAATGGGAAGATCTAGACAAGACGAAAGGAACGAGAAAGGCATTTCCACAGGTACAATGGTGGGCATAAGATCCAGAGGCAGGAAAATAACATAATGTGAACGGTAAGTCAGTTGCAGTGGTGCCTCCTGTACCCCAGCTACTCAGGGAGGCTGAATAGCTTGAGCCCCATAGTTTGAGGCCAGCCTGAGCAATATAGTAGGACTCTGTCTCCAAAAAAAACCACGTATTTTCCATATGTGAACTATATATTTGAGTTACATAGTAAACCTTTCCTCATATTTCAAAAAAGAGACCAGTTATAACAAAAAGGGAGAACACTGTGGGGAACCCCTCCTGAACCAGTCATTTTGGAAAGAGTTCCCATTTCTATTACTTAGGGAGGTGAGGCAGATTGGGGATAGGGTAAGGTAGGAAGTGACAACAGACATGAACACCATATCCACATACTCATCTGTCTCTTTGAATGGAAATGTGTTTAATGGCTATCCTACCTCTGGGGGAGAAAGCTCTCAACTTATTCTATTCAAGCCCTGATCACTATCTCCCATGTCCAGGAAAATCCACAGATGCAGGGGAGTTTATGTTGAAACAACTTGATTGTTTTCCCAGACTGTTTTCCAAAGCAACTGTACCATTTTACAATCTTACCAGCAACACTTTGAGACTTCCAATTTCTCCATATTCCTCATCAGCACTTGTTTATTGTGTGACTTTTTTATTATAACCATCTTAGTGGGTGTGCAGTGTTATCTCATTGTGGTTTTGATTTTCATTTTTCTGATGGCTAATACTGTTGAGTATCTTTGCATGTCTTATTTCCAACTGTCTCTTCTTTGTTGAATATAGACATATCTTTCCCAACTCTGGTAAAATAGAGTCACCATAATACCCAATTCTACTCTTATGTGAAAATTCCAGAGAATTAACAACATCTGTTCACATACCCAAAATTATATAGGAATGTTTATAGTCGCAATATTAATAACAGCCAAAAAGTGGAGACAACCCAAATTTCCATCAAAGGATGAATGGATGAAAAAAGTAACATATGTATATAATGGAAAGTTATTCAGCCATAAAAAGAGATGAAGTATTGCTGTATGATATAAGGTGGATAAACTTTTAAAAGCATTACATTAGGGTGAAAGAAATCAGACACAAAAGGTCACAATTTCATTTATATATAGGAGAGATCTAGAATAGGTAAATCCATAAAAACAGAAAGTAGAATAGTGGTTACCAAAGTGGGGGCGGGTGAATGGGGAGTAACTGCTTAATGAATATAGGATTTTATTTTGGAATGATAAAAATGCTTTAGAACTACACACATACCACTGAATTGTCCACTTTAAATGGTTAGTTTCACCTCAAAGATCCAACTCAAAGAGCCACCTCCACCACAGCACTACTTCAAGATTTTGTTCTGCAAAGTCAGAAAGATTCCACTGTTTATGCCTTATGACAGTCATATGCCACTGACACAATCAGTACAGAAATGACCAGCAACTTGAATAGGAAGGTGAATCCCTAGTAGGCAAAACTTCAATAATACCACAAATATATTATTCCCTAACCTCTCGCCTACTTCTCTCCCTTGTTATTCACATTTATTGAATACTTATTATGTGTCAGACTGTGATAATACTTTTTTGTTGTACTTCTTATAACAGTTTTATATCCAGGGAAATTGAGGACTAGAAATAACCAAGACTACACACATTTAAGAAATGGTAAAAATGGAATTTAGACTTTGGTCTACCATACACTGTGCCGTCATCTTCAAACAGTAGCTTAAGGTAGACATGGTATAGCACATGGCATCTTTCTCAGGTACACTCAGGCCATGGAGGAACTGTAATGGAGAGAGTACATGGCTGTTTACCAAGACTTCAGTCTCCTTTCAAAACTGTGGCTCTAGAAGCTTCTGAGAAACACTGGGGCTGCTCAGTGTCAGAAATGATGAGGTCAGTTCCATGGGGCTTACCTTAATCTGAGGTTTTGTCATCTCTTTCAGAAAATTCCAAGAGGAAGTTAAATATTGGGGGGGATTATAGGGAACTAAGAGCTATATTGTTTCCAGATACTTTTAGGACCATCGTTCCTGAAGAACTACCTCATTAGATGAAGAAACAAGTTTAAAAGAGGAAAATGACTTCCCTAAGCTCACCTATCTGGTGCAGTTGAGCATTAAAACTAGGTGAGAAAGCAGCATTTTGTCCTCATCTTCAATCTCTCCCCTTGTCTACTCTTCATGTTCCTTCCTTGCTTCTTTAGTGTGGATGTGCTTTAATAAGATTCTAGTATACTTATTCAAGCCAAGTTATAATAAGGTACACTCTTAAGACTACATTATTGTGGAATTTTCATGTGATTTGTATGGCAAATCTATTTTATATATTTATATGTAGTTATCTATTTTATATGTAACCATCTTTTCTATATGATTACATCATAAAATATTTTATGGAATGAGTTACTGATTGCTAGACTATTTTAAAGCAAGTGTTAGGCAGTATACTATCACAAGGTATATATTCATAAAGAAAGGTAGTGTGATATAGCAAAATACAAACATAAATTCCACATGGGACTGAAGGTAGGAGACCTAGGTCATGTTTTACTTAACTCCACTACTAGCTAAATAATCATGAAGAATTTGTTTAAGTCCTTAGTCTCAGATTTCTTCCCCTTAAAAAGAAAACAGGGAAAAAAAGATTTTTATTACTTTTCAACATTAAAATTTTGTGACTATTTAAATTCTTCTAGGGATATTTGAACTTTTAAAGGGAACAAATATTTAATGTCACCCAGTTATCTGGCAAGGGAAAGTGCCTTGGAGGAGCACTGGTTAAAGCTGTGGGATGGGAGAGGAATTATTTAGAGGTCTTAAAGTCACACTTTGCAAGCAGCTGCCTTAACATCTTCACAAAAGCCTGGTCTTAACTACAACTGCCAACTAGGACTCTAAGAAATGTGGAATTATGCCACCATTCTTATTTACTAGTGGACTTTCAAGATTAGTTGTTTAAATAGCCTGAAGGTCATCTGTCCGAATTAAACCTGGAAACAAAATGCTTTCCAGCTTCAAATAAATGTCTTTTCTAGGGCATTCAAATATTCCACAACTTGTTTAACTATAAGATGTTTTGTTTTGTTTTGCTTTTCCTTTCCTTTTCTCTCTTTTAATGCAGTATGTGCACTAATTTCTGGAGGTCGCATGCTGCCATCTGCTGGCTCCTGGGCAACTCTCAGCTGGAGCAGGAATATTTGCCAGAACACAAGTAAAAACTCACGTAATTTAAGGCATTAGATGTATAAACCAAAAAAGTAACTTAGTTTCATGTGATGTTACTTTACTCACAAATATTTTTTTTATATCAGTAAAGCAGGATTATCTCAAAATTTTGTAAGAATGGGAAAGTGAATATGAAAAAATAAAATTTACTCTAGCTCCTGAATTTACCACATTACTGCATTTTTCCAGTCTTTGGGGTGTGTGTGTGTGTGTGTGTGTGTGTGTGTGTGTGTGCGTGTGTTGCTGGGATGGAATTCAGGGCCTCCTGCATGCTGGGCAAGCACTTTTCACTGAGCCACATCCTCTGCCCACTGCAATGCTCTTTCATTCAAGATTCATTGCGTTTCACTCAACAAATAATTATTGAGAACCTTCTATATACCAGGTATTTTATTAGGTACTTGGGGTGGGACAACAAAGGATTGGGGATGTATCTAGACTAATACAACCAG
This sequence comes from Dasyprocta punctata, assembly GCA_004363535.1. Classification (NCBI taxonomy): domain Eukaryota; kingdom Metazoa; phylum Chordata; class Mammalia; order Rodentia; family Dasyproctidae; genus Dasyprocta; species Dasyprocta punctata. The sequence continues at coordinate 49,727 of RJWM01004353.1, read as the reverse complement.
GTATCAAATCACAAAGGGGCCAGTCCACACACAGAGCACTTTGTAGTCTGCCCCTATTTTAATCCATTTAACATAACAGAGCTGCACCTTGATGGATGGGTGGGATTCACAGTCAGCAAAGGAAGCAATGATCATCTCAGAGAGAGAAAGTATTAAAGTAACAGCATGGATGTAAAGCTAGGGGTATAACTCAGTGATGCAACGAATAGCAGGGTTCAATCTTTAGCACCAAAAGATAAGAAAGAGAAAGACTGAGACAGGTGAAGGGAGGCAGACATGCACTTTAATTTCACTTGATCTTGGTAGAAATTTGATCTTGGTAGAAATTTTAGTTACCACTAGGAGATAGTAGTGTATAATGTCAGACTTTAGTATACATCACAGTTCTCTGAAGCTTTGTTAAAACACAGATTGCTGGAACCCATACCCAGAATTTCTGATTCAAGAGGTCTGAAGTGAGCTCCAAAACGTTCAAGCCTAAGGCCACACTTGAAAAATTAATACTATGACTGGATGTCAAGTGAGACAACAATGACCTGATTCATTATTCACAAACTGCCAAAGATAGAGTGCTTAATTCTTGGCACTATTTAAATCAATTACTTGTATTCCTGTACTTCCAATACTATTCACGTTAGAAAAGAAGAGAGTTCTGAGTTTTAAGACTGCTATTTAACACAGAAAAGAGAACATTTAGAGCTTGGAACATATTGCTTAGTTCATTACCACATGCTGTTTTTTTTAACAGTTATGATACAGCAAGCAAGACATTGTAAACAACTTTCATACCATATTCTGTCAATGAAGATATGAGGAAAACAAGCCTTTCCTGGTAGTGAGGATGTCAAACGGCAACACCTTTCTGCACAGCAGTTATCAATACATATAACATTCGAAATGTATATTATTTGATTTTGCAATTTGCTTCTAGAAAATTATCATATAGAATGAAGTAGAGATGTACTATGAAGATAAAAGTACAGTACATGGAGCCTGATCATAAACATAACTTGCAAAAACTTAAGCCTTAACTGTCCAGCAGTGAGAAACTGAGTACTGTGGAGAGCACTGCTGAGGAAATCTTAGTGACAAAAAATAAATATGGAGAGAGATAGATACAACTCTTGCTCGTGTGCATATTCTTTTTTCTTTCTTTCTTTCTTCTTTCTTTTTTCTTTCTCTTCTTCTTCTCTTCTTACGTCTACCTTTCTCCTTCTCTTCCCAATCCCTTCTCTTCATCCTCTCCCTTCCTCTCCCTTCTATTTTCACAGCACAAGTACACTATTAAATGTGAGGACAGAATTTATTAAAATTAGGTTTAAAAATACCAGTCTTACATGTAAGTACCAAATAATTACAAACTCACCATTTTCAGTATACACTTACAACAGGCTTGGTTGGACACAGGAACTGAGCTCCAAATTACACTTTGACAATTTGTCTGTAACAGGGTCTCTATTACTTTGAGCCCCAAATATCAATGGACCAGAAAAAGTCAAGTTTATATTCAAGCTTTATTTGTTTCATGTAGTCACAAAAAAATGACAGAGGAGTTTTAAATTCTTATAAACATATCGCAAAAATGAAAATACAAATTCTTTTTTATTTTAAACAGAAGAAAAGTAAGAAATTAAAGTAAAAGAATTTCACAACAAGTCAATAGGAGAGTCAAAATAATCTGCACATTGCATATTGTTACATTCACAGCAGTTGTTTAGGGTATAAGATATAGTCATAAAACACTGTCCAGAAAATTATTAGCATAAAACTTTCTATATAATGGAATACTACTCAGCTATAAAGAATGATAAACTAAAGAATGATAATCTAAGGACATAAAAACATTACTTTGGGAGGTTACCAACTTTACAAAATATTCACTTTTAAATGGATGAACATTGAAAATATACCTCTTAGTGAACTAAATATGTCACACATATATAGCCATCACATTGTTGTACTTGTGTGACGAACTGAAAGAAAATCTATGAAAGAAAATACAAATTTTTATAAAAATGGAAAAGCTAGCATACAAATGCGACATTTTAACAACCAGAGAGTAGACTTTAAACTTACAGACTTACTTGTGAGAGTATTTGGTGATAAAAGATACTTAACTACTTTGTTACACTGAAAGAAATGAAGGCTTCTTAGGAGTTAAACAGGTTATAGGAGAATAAAATCAAAGAAACATTCTCTGATGTTGAGAAGACATTTAGTTCTGAAACAGCTGTTTTCTTAAAATTTCTCATTTGAAATCATGTCCCTTCTTGCTCTCCTTCCTGTTATTTTATGCAAACAAAAGTTAAACATTTCTTTCATTTAATTGCTTAATTTTGGCAGATTACATGAAAATTTACATAGAGAAAAATACTTTAACAAGAACAGTAAAAGGGTAACTATTGAAAGAACACATATATGCTCTTGAACATAATTCACTAGGAAAGAACATTCTGGTCTTCAGTTGTTGATGGAGTCTTCTGGTTTTCTCATAACTTTCAGTTTAGAGAATCTGTCATTGAGTGAAAGCCGAGTCTGTTAAGGAGATAAAAACATTACTTTGGGAGGTTACCAACTTTACAAAATATTCATGAAAAAGAGATGATATGATTGGAAAAGATTCTGAGAGAAAGGCAGAAGCCTCTGTCAGCTTGAAAAAACTGTGTAGAGTGTTTCCTGTGACCCTAAAAGCACGAGTATGCCTGATTGCTGGTGTACTACTGAGGCCACTTCTTAGTTCTTACAGGCTAGGTGGCGGAATACAGGGCCTTTAATGAGCTGGACATGGAGGTTTATGCCATAATCCCAGCTACTCAAGATTACAGGTAGGAGGGTCACATGTTTGAGGCCAGCCTGAGCAAATTAGTAAAATCCTGTCTCAAAATAAACTATAATAAAATAAAAAAGGCAGGAAATGTAGCTCAGGACTCCCTAGGTTCAATCCTCAGTACTAGAAAATAAACCCCAAACTTTAATGCAGGAAGAACACATTCTGTTACCCATCAGTTAGTGGATAAGGTTCCACAGTGGGATGAGGGTCAGACTTATTTCGGCATAGCAGAGAGCAAATGCCTGAACTGTCCCTCAGTTAGGTGATTTGCCTTATGAAGGTAATCCTGGGGTCAAGTGACTTCCAGTTGCCCCTACTAGTCTACAACTGACTAGAATTTGGTCAAAAGCTGACCAAATTTAACTTCCAGTCTAGCCCATGCTCCCCCCCCACCTTACACATATATCCTTCTTAACACCTCCCCAAAACCTAAATCAGAAACCAGATTAGTACTGCTCTAAGGTACAAGTAGTCTGTATTGATGAGTATATATTGCCTGTTTTCCACTTGTAGTTTTTATACTTTTATGCACAGCACGATTAACCAGAACGTGGATGGAAGAGTGTATACACTGATTAATTCAACCTGTCACTAGTTGAAGACTGGCAGAAAATTCTGTCCCTACTGTGAAAATCCTTAAAAATACATTAGCATACTTTTTTCCCTTAGTATATAGTCTGATAAACAGCTGTCTCTTTGACAACTGAGAATCACACTGAGCCTTAAGACACCCACACATGTAAACGTATAGCAGCTTGGGCTAAAACCATGTTCAACTTGAAGTTCATTTTAAAGAGGAAGTAGTCAGCATGGTGGCACAGGCCTGTAATCCCAGCATGTGGGAGGCTGAGGCGGGAGAATCTTAAATTCAAGTTCAGCATGGGCAATTTAGCAAACTTGTGAGACCCTGTCTCAAAATAAAAACATAAAAAAGAGCTAGGGATTTAACTCAGTGTGAAGGCCCTGGGCTCAATTCCGAGTGCTGCAAAAAGGAAACAACATAAAGTAAGCAATCAAAATTAGCTTATTTGTTGACCTTTGTGTCTTTCACAACGGTAGAATACAGGGGAGAGATTTCTTGTGTATTGAGGATTTCAGGCAGACTCTGGTTAACCACATTTTCCCTATACATAAAAATACCCTTATATGTACCAGGCAGGCCTAAAATAGACACAAACTCTTTTAACATTTAGCGAACAAGTCTATTGTACAATTCTATTCCATTTACCTTATTTCCTAGTGCTTTAAAGTTGAATTTCAGGTCTACTCCTTTGGGCTGGCACGGAGAACCCTGCTCAGTGTATCTGGTCCTTAGAAACAGGTTTTCATCTTCACTAGTCTCATATCTGTCAATTAAGCATGACATTTAATAAAATATATATGATAGTCACTAATTAGATGACAACTTTTGGGCCATTCAAGCTAACTTTTCTAAGTCTCATTTATACCAACTGTAAAATAAAGAAGGTATATTTAAGGACCTTCAATATTCCATTTATTTATTTATTTATTTAGTCTTTTTGAGACAGGGTCTCACTATGCAGTTCAGGCTGGCCTTGAGCTCAGTTTATAGCCCAGACTAGTCCCAAACTCACAACAATCCTCCTACCTCAGCCTCCCGAGTGCTGGGATTATAGGCATGCACCACCATGCCCAGCTCAATATTCCTTTTAGTAGCAAAATTTCAAGTTTGGAAGGATTCAAGAATCACGTGCACATAAAACCTGGGTTGCTTGCTTGTTTGGTGCTGGGAATTGTACCCAGGGCCCCATTTATGCTAAGGACATGTTCTGCCATTGATCCAGTCTTTAGCTTTTTTAAAATATCATTACTTCAAAATTTCCAGGGGTGTCTTTCTACTGTTTAAAATGCCAAGGCAGTTTTACTCTTATTTAAGTATGGGTATGCCTATAAACACTTTGGTACAAAAGTATCCAGAGCTTCCATACAGAGAGAAAATTGATTTGTGATTGCCTTGAGCTGGGGTCAAGGGACTAACAAAAGGGAATAGATAGAATGGGGAGCCATTATTAATGAACATGAAGTTTCTTTCGGGGATGGTAAAAATGTTCTAAAATTAGATTATGGAGATAGTTGCAAAATTCTGTTAATATGCAAAAAGCCATTGATGCCCTGTAGCTCAGTAGACCCCCTGCCTGGCATGAACAAGGCCCTAGGTTTAACTCCCAGCACTGCAAAAATAAAACTCAAAAGCCACTGAACTGTGAACCTGGCGAACTTCATGGTATAAAATATATATCTGACTGGAAATATAACTCAGTGGTAGAATGCTGGCCTAACATACACAAGGCCCTAGGTTTAATCTCCAGAACCACACAAAAATTTTCTTTAAAATGTTGCCAATTATATCTTAATAAAATTGCTACCAAAAAGGTAGAGGAGGGACTGGAGCTGGAGTTCAGTGGTAGACCATTTGCCTAGTGTATAGGAGGGCTGGGTTGCTCTTCAGAGCCATAAATTAAGCAAACATTTTTAAAAGCAGCTGTAGCACATAGATACGTAGGAATTGGTATGAAAAGCAGCCTAGCTTTCCATAATTTTCATTCTGTCACATTACAAAAGTATGCTATATACAGGGCTACCTGAATGGTTGCTAGTGGATCTGGCTCTTGCTGTGTCTTATAACAGCTCTTCATGTAAATAAACAGTACAGAAAAAAAATTTTAAAATTGTAATGGTTGGCTAAATAGTTGAAGGGAATGTCTATTACATTTAGTCATACTCTGTCAGAGGCACAGTACAAGGGCAAAAACTGTATTTACCTTGATACTCTCAGTTCAGTTCCTGTAGTTAGTGGTTTTAAGTAAGTATTTTTAAATTTTAGTTTTGTTCTGGTTAGAAATATTGTTCCTACTAGTAAAGAAAAAGGAGAGCGTGCTCTGGTTAGTTAACTAAATGCTGGTTTCTTTTTGTCCTTCTGGTGCTGAGAATGAAACCCAGGGCCTCATGCAGGTGAAAGGAGTGTTCTACCACGGAGTTACACTCCATTCCAGAGATGTTAATTTGTATTGTAATTTTTCTTTCTCTCATTTATTTCCTTTAATAACACATGTCTGGTTTGATCTAATCTAATTATATGACAAAAGCAGAAGCAAAAGTCAGAATGGTTCAGAATGAGAAGGATATGACATGCCCTTGCTGGTTTGAAGATGGGGAAGGACACAGGAGTGGGAATTCAGGCTGCCTCTGGAAAAAGAGTGGCTTCTGAATGACGGGCAGCAAGGAACTGGATTCTGTCTAACACTAGAATGAATTTGGCAGCAAATTCTTCCCCAGTCTCTAGATAAAAGGGCAGTCTGGCCACCACCTCTACTTCATCTCTTTGAGACTCTAGGTAGAGAACCAGCCAAGTACACTTGGGCATTTGACCCACAGAAATGTGAGATAAATGAGTACTATTCTCAATTGTTTTGGGTAACAATAGCCCCTAGGGAGGAGTATTTAGGGACAATGTACACCTACAGGGTGGGGGCAGAGTTGCTGACCCTTTAAATGACTGTTTTGCCTTTGGCCTTTTGTGGTTGTTCCTTCAGCCATGACCCTTTGGAGAAACAAGGAACCAGCAAACACTGCCAGGTCACTCTGACTCATTTTTTTAAGGTGACCCAGAGTAAACCATGCTCCTTATAACACTGAATTCCCTATCTACAGGCATTAGTATCTGTCATCTTTTTGAACATGTGATATATGACCTTGTACTAAGGACCTCAAGAACATACCTGTCTCCACAAGGTACACTGCTCTCACTCCCTGCTGCAAGTATCTCTCTTTTATTTCCTGGTTGTGCTTATTGGCTTTGCACTTACTAAGATGTGAACTCATTAATTTAATTAGCAGCAAATAATGAATACACTAGACTTTTCAGGAATGAACCTCTTACTGGTAGCTGTAAGGAGCCAACATGGAAGAGTAGAAAGCCCACAGGTTTTGTAGAAACACAAACTAAACTCAGATATTGTTTCTAGCACTTAGTTATTTGACTGTTTGGTGAAGCTGAAATGCTTTATTGGGAAGGCATACAGCTCAGTGGTAGAGGCCCTGGGTTTGAACCCCAGTGCAACAGGCAAAACAAAACAAACCCTCATGAGTTTTAGTTTATCTGTAATATGGAGATGTTTATACCGACTGCACAGGATTTCCGGGGCTAAATTCAATTACAAAAGTAAAACTGCAGTGCTTAGCACATACTGTAATAAGTACTCAGCAAATATTTGCTGTTTTTATTAATTTGCTTCTAGATCCATTGTACTTTCAACACTTTTCACAGGTGCCTTTGGTTAGGCCCATTTCAAGGGGATTATAACAGCATTTTTCTCTTTCCAGGCTGCAGAGATACTCTTAAAAATGTCTGCAGAATACCAGAAGATGCCACTGGAAATATGCCTCTTTTTCATAAAGATTATTCTGAGCTAATTATTTTGAGAAACATGAGATAGGAAACACTTTGAAATGAGTAGAAGCTACCCTTTTCTGAGAGAAATTTACATCTTTAAGGGAAATCCCCATCTGTAAGACTGTCTTCCTTGTTGCGCAGGAAGAGAAGGATAACCAACGAATCTTGTTCTTGTTTCCCTTGCTCTTCAGGCCTCGCTCCTGTACGGGCCTTTCCCCACACCCTTCTCGGTTTCAGGGAGGATGGTATTTAAGTGCACAATCTAATACAACTCTTCAAGATCTACTCTTAAAGATTTCCTTGAGTAACTCTCATATATGCAGGAGATATACAAGTTAATAAACTTGTTTGCATTTCTGTCTTCTGTTACAGGGGTTTATGCCCACTAAGAACTAAAAAAGGGTAGAAAACTCATTACTTTTTGCACCCCAACATCATCACTGGGCAAACATCTGTAGCACTGGAGCACAAGCCATTTGGAAAGTTAATATACACAATAATTAAAGAGTGAAGAGTTTTTAAACTTAAGAGTAAAAATGAAGAGCCAGGCATGGTGGCGCACGCCTTTAATCCCAGCACTCGGGAGGCTGAGGCAACAAGATCATTGTGAGTTCGAAACCAGCCTGGGCTACAAAGTGAGTTCAAGGCCAGCCTAAACTGCATAGTGAGACCCAGTCTCAAAATATAGGGCCAGAGATTTAGCTCAGTGGCGTAAGCACCTGCCTGGCAGGTGCGAGGTTGTGAGTTCAATTCCTGCTACCAAAAGAAATAAATAAATAAATAAATTTTTTAAAAATGAAGAAAAATCTTGACAACACTGAATTCTTCAGGGTTACAATTCCTCCATGCTTTAAGCATAAAGGATACAGCAAGAGTACATCAAGGCATTAAAACTTACCATAGGAAGGTGATGTGTGGAACTCTTAAAAGTAAAAACAAAACAAAGCCAGTTTTAATTAAGAATTTTTTGTCTCCTCATTAGGATTTCTTACAAAAGTTGTTAAAGATTGTTCAAAGTCAGATTCTAAAACTCCCTGCTGGAGGTTATATTTAATCTCTTTTTTCCCATATTTTTTCCTAAGTGTAACCAAATTAGTTGTACAGATGTCTATCTGCAATTACCTTGTATAAGTTCTCTCAGGTTCACAGTAGTTACGCTCATTTTCTGGTGTTACCTAAAGGAAAAAATATTGAGATAAATCATGAAAAAATCTTCTTTACTCAGCACAAAGTACTGATTGGCTATAATTAAAAATTGACTGCATTTTCAGTGACAATATTCTCTTTGCTTGATTCTAAGTCTAAGATTCAATTTCTGATTTTTTTGTTCTAAATCACAGATTCAAGAATACAAAGCTAGCAAACAGAGATCAAGAAGTCCAACTCCCTCTCATAAAGTATAAGAATACTACAATTCAGACTAGTCAAATGATTTCCCCAATGTCTCATAGCTAGTAGTGACTAGAAGGTATGTCTGTAGGATCTTGATGTGGCCTGGGTCCAAACACTGATTATATGGGTGTAGCAAAAAGATCATAATTGTAGATAAAAATCTACAAAAGGTGGCCTCAAAATCTTAACTTATAATAAAGCTGAAACCTTGACTGTATTCAAGACAGCTAAGTGAGGTGGAAAACTACTATTCCCAAAATTTAATTTTAGAATGGGTCACTTCTACATCAATCAAACACATCAAGTGAAAGTTAGATTTTTCAATAATTAACTTAAATCTCTTATTCTTGCAATTACTTTGTAAGTGACAACATAGGTTACATCTCTATGTGGCCAATGAAATGGACTAAAATACAATTAAAGCATTTCAAGTGTTAATTGGTTCAGATCATTCCATAGCTGAACTGGTTGCAGTACATCCAGTTATATGTAGCTGGTGTCTTGCATAGCACAGCTATTTTTTATATAAATTTCTAACCAAAATTATATAGATGTCCAAGTGGGTTTAGTATCAAAAACCCTGCAAGTTCCAGGCATTGGGGAGCTGAGACAGGAAGATCAAAGTGTTGATAACAGCCTGGGCAACTTAGACCCTGGCTTGACATAAAAAATAAAAAGATCTGGGAATGTAGGTAAGTGGTAGAGTGCTTGCCTAGCATGCTTGAGTGCCTGGATTCACCCTATACATAACATGATAGCAACAAGGAAGTCTGTAGCACCAAGAGATTTGTAGTGTTCACAGATCAAATATTCTCTTGTTGGAGTTCATGTTTAGGATAAAAACACATTAGTGCTTTCAAGTAAACATTTAAAGCTGAAGGCAGCTTTAAATTCAGAGTGGGTGTATGTCCAACGACAATGCCTTCATAAGTTAAACAGAGTTTGCTATACCCATATTATACTGGCTGCAAAGTTTGAGCCCTTACCAAGAACTAAAGAGGAGACTGCAGTTAGAATGGAAATATAATTTATATAGGAACCAATGGTGATTGTGGCAAACTATCAAGGAGTTGAACTACAGAGTATAGAAGGAAGAGTAAGAGAAACAATAATAGTAGCCATAGAAATGGGGGAATGAGGACAGAAATTAGAATAGGAAATTATTGAGAAAAGGAGATTTAGGCTAATGGCACATATACTTTCTTTTTTGATATTATTTATTTGTTTGCAGTGCTGGGGATAGAACCCAAGGTCTTGTGATTGATAGGCAAGAGCTCTATCACTGAGTTACACTCCCAAGCCAATGTGATTGCTTCTAAAATAAATTGGTTAATGCCATTTCCCTCCTTAAAGTCTTTCAATAGTTTTACATTGCCCTCAATATGGAATTTGTACTCCAGCATGGCACGCAGGCACTATATGATATGGCTCCTAACTCTCCATCACTCTGTACTCACTTCTCAACAGTCCTGCTCATACATTTTACACTTGAGCTTACCGATTTTTCAAATTATGTTTTAAAGTGGAAGGCTCCCTAATTCTAACACAGTCTTACTTTGCATTCCAATATGAAAAACATTTAAAAGCAAAGCTCCCTTCATTGGCCTATGAGGCATCACTTCCTAACCCCTAGGACTCTGCAATGCATGGTGTACAATGTGGACAAACTCAGTTAACTACAGCTTACCAAATATGCCAGGCTATCTTTCACTGCTGTGCCTTTACAGATAGTGTTTCCCCTGACTAGAATGCCTTTTCAACCTTTTCTGCTTTGCTCACTCTATTCAGCCTGTAGGACTCAACTCAATTACTATATCCCTAGGAAGTTTTTCCTGACCTCTCTAAGTGGTTCAGGATCCCTGCTCCTATGCAGCCATAGTACTTCGGACATTATTTCTATCTCAGGGTGCTTTTTTCTCTCATTCCGAGGATGGAACCTGGACCTAGACAAGTGCTCTACCACTGAGCCACATCCCCAGACCCTCTCTACCTGAGTTTGAGTTTTTATGCTATGCTTTATTGTTTATTTCTTTATTCCTGAGAGTAAAGACTTTCTCGAGGACATATCGCATTTCTGATATATAAAAAGTTTAATAAATGTTGAACCAATAAATGAAATACTACAAAGAAGTGAGAAAAAGTAGGAGAGTATTAATAAGAGACCACTGAATTTGATAGGGAATAAAATTCTTTTGATAACAAAATTAGTATAATGGTAGGGCTAAAGGCAGATTTAAGAAATGAATGGACAAATAGAAATGCCTAACTAGCTTATTAGAGACTTTTGTTTCCAATTAAACAGTACTCATATTTTCCCCCATGTTTCCTTAGAAACTTCTCACTGCAACGTGGAAATCACTTGAATAATGAATAAACATGTTATAGATGTACATATATATATATATACACATGCATGTATGTTAAAAATATGAATCATATAAAATCAATTAAAATATTAGAACTTAAAGTTCATATTTTTAAAAGTATACATTTAAAAAGTAATCACATCAATATGAAAATGTAGTGATTGTAATAATTTGACATAGTCATGAAATAAATTCAACTCATGGAACGCTTACTATAATCCATCTTTGTCCTAAAATGTTTAGACGTATTTAAATTCATCAATCACAACAATCTAATTTCCACTTTGCAGTTCAGAAAACAGACTCAGAGTCTTGCCGAAGGTTCCTCAGCTATCATGTTTCATCAAATCTAAAACATTGTGATTATAACATACACATGCTATCATTTTAAGTACCATTGAAAAGATATAAAACAGCGTCACTTTAACTATGGTATGGCATTGAATGTAAGACATTTCCTCATCTCAGAAAAAGTGAAACTTGAAAAAAACCAAGTGTGTGTTAGAACTGATGAACTGGGATATTAAATGGCAGAAGTGTGATTCTTTCCAAGTATGGACCTGTCATTAACCAGTAAGCTCCTGTCATGAACCACTGCACCATAGTGCTTACATCTCTTTGACATTTCATAACTCTCCTTCATTCTAAACCCTTCATTTTACAGGTGAAGAAAACTAAGACTAAAGGAAAGGAAACTGACTTGTTCAAAGTCATATATACATTTAGTACGTAGAATAACTAGGAAAGGAAACTAAATCTCTGAAATTAGGTATGCTAGGAAGAGAAGTATTAGAAAAAGTACCAATTGTGGTCAGGGATAAGTACTAGTATTTTATATAGGAGCCACATCTATTTGAGTTAAATGTTTATGTCAAACACAGGTGCTATGCACTAAAGACAGAATTTTTCAGAAAAAATGGGCTAAATTTTCACAATCCTAGGGATATAATGGTTGCAAAAACATTATTTAAAACAATACATGCTACTAATATTATTTGTGTCATCTTTTCTCATTTTTACCTTACACCCATTTAGAACCTAAAAAATATAATGGGTTACATTAGGATGAGGGCTAATGGAAAGAGGGAAACCTCTACAAGCAATTGTACTATAAGGCTAGAAACACTTGGCCTCACATGCAGACATGTATGACAAGATACGTAGCTTCTAGGGCTGGGGATTTAGTTCAGTGGCTCAAGCCCTTGCCCAAGTAAGCACAAGGTCATGAGTTCGATCCCCAGTACCAAAAAAAAATGTAGCTTCTTCATACATTGATGTCAGTAAATACATTTAAAACTTATTAATCAATATAAATAAATGCCAAAAATAATGGAAATAAAAAATCTGTAAATGGAAAACCTTATCAAATGAAAAATGATATCTAAAACCACATATACTCTGAGCTATAAAGTTGAAAGTGCTATACTTACCTCTTGATTCGTATTCACTGGATCATCTCTTTGTGCCATCTTTTTGTAAAAGTAGTCATTTCTTGTTGTTACTATAAAGTTGCTGATATTAATCATAAAGGGTAAACATTTTTAAAAAGTCAATCTTTTACTTTGAAAGAAATTATTTAATTTAGACTATGTCTTAAGCAATATTTTATTCTATATTTATGAATTATTTAACATGTTTTATGATGAGAACACTGGCAATTAACTTAGTGATATTCAAATGTACTGTACTCAATTATTAGCTATATTCTTCATTATCTGTAATTCATCTAAAAAAATCAGATTAAGGGTGCATTCATGGGTAGACTTAGTGCTTAGCATGGGTAAGCCCTCAGTTCAGTCTCCAGCAACATTCCTACACATACACACACACAAATACACATGTGCTCTTACATCACAGACTAGGCTTCAATACATGAATTTCTGTGAGACAGAAACATTCAGACTATAACAACCATATTGCTGACATCATGCCTAGAAAACTAAGGCAGGGGGATCCCAAGTTCAAGTTCCTCCTGAGCAACTTAGTGAGACTCTGTCTCCAAAATACAAAATAAAAAAGAAGCTGGGGATATAGCTTAATGGCACAGTGCCTTTGATCCCCAGTACCAGGCAGAGAGAGAGAGAGAGAGAGAGAGAGAGAGAGAGAGAGGAGAGACCTTATATTTAATGGGATTAGTGGCATTATAAGAACAGTAAGAGGGGAGGAAGAAAGATGGCAAAGCAAAAGCTGACAGCAAATCACAGCCTCTCCAAGGCCTGCAATTGAGATACCTGGAAAGCAGTGAAGAGAAAGAGAAGAGCCCAAGGATCAAGAAAGATCTGATAGGAAAGCTAGAAAAGCACAGAGAAACTGGAGAAACTAAAGATAATGCAGAGAAATGAACAAAGAAGTCTGAAACACTAACCCCAGTTCCCAGGGGGGACCTGACAACAAAAGCAAAGTAAGTTCAGGAAGAGTTGCCAGCCTCAGTGATAAACAAAAAATGGCAGCATTAGCCCCAAGAAAAGCCCATGGTCGTTGCAATATAGTGCAAATACAGTGTGGGGTTTCACTCCCTAAAGTGACTCCCTCCTCATGGCAATCTAAGCATTGGAAAAGAAATCCACTGCAGCACCCACCATATTTGGGAGTGCTACAATCGGAAGCCATCTTGAGAAAGAGTTTATTGTTTAAGACTGAGCTACTTCGGTAATCAGAAGTCACAGAACAATCCACATCAGGGTTTCTGGGGTCATCATACTGCAGTGACTGGGTCAGAGACAGGAATGAGAAGGTCATGCAGAGGGGAAGGACTAGTCGCAGGCCCCCTGAGAAGTTTAAGCTGCGATAAACTCCAGCTGTGGACAACGTGGTGGTCCTATGCTTTGTGGTGAGAACCCAGACTCCCAGGGAGGGGGACCTGGTTGCATGTGGTTTTCTGAGAGGACTGGGTCTGAAAGTGCTGGGATTAAGTCCAGTGGATTGCCTCGCCTTATGACTACTTGCTTCTAGGACTGAACTCAGTGGTCTGTTTGCTTTCCCTGTCTGCCAATGTAATCAAGAATATCCCTTGACTTGAACATCTGCTACATCACAGGGTGAACAAAGGGAACTCTGGAGCAAGGCAGGCACTCATGAGCCCATAGGCCACAAAACTAGTTCAGGATACCAGTGGCTCAGCGAACACAGAATGGCAGGAGCACTAAATGTCACTGGAGTGAATATAACCCAGAGACAGACAACATATCATTGATGGGCCCCACCTGGTGGAACAAGTGGGATAGGAATCGCCATTTACAAAGCAAAAAAATGGGCATGGAGACAAAATAGGACCCAGTTGTGACTCACTATCCCTCCTCCATGTCTGGTGGAGTCCAATACCACACACCCTGGAAAGAAACTACTTTCTCAAATACTTCAACACAGTTCTTGGATTCATTTCTCTTTTTGTTTGCTTTTGGTTTTTGTTTCTTTTTGCTTTTTTCTTTCTTTTTTATTGCTCTTTTTTATTCTTATTTTTATCTTCATGTTTTTTCTGTTACTTTTACTTAATTCAATTTACTTTCTCTCAGTCATCGAAATTTTCTTTTTCTATCCTTTCTCATCTTTCTTTTCTTTCTTTTTCAAATTTTACTCATTTTCCCTTTCCCCATTCCCTCTTCTTAAGTATTATTACTATTAATCTTTGTTAATTTTTAGCTATTCAGCTTACTCTACTATTATTGCTGATTTCTTGTCTACTGTGAATGATGGCATTGTTGTTTGTAGTAGATATTTACTGTATGTCAATAGTTGGTCTATCTTTGCGTCTATATTATTACTGCAGTTCTCTTTTCTATGATTAAGGATGGAATAGTTGTAGCTTTTATTGGTTTTTATAGTATGTCAATATACAGCTTGTCTTTGATTTTATTATTGTTGTTGATTTCTTTCCTATTGTTAAATGTGGCATAGTTGTTGCTTTTAATATTTTTTAATGGTATGCCAATATCTGGTGTGGTTTTATGTTGTTAACTTTACTGTGGTTCTCTTTCTCCTCTGAGTGGTGCTGGGAATCAAGCCTCCAGAAGAAGGCTGGATACTAAAAAGCCCCTCAAATATTATATTGAGTAAGTTGAAAAGAGGTATTAACACCAAAACATAACCAAACCCAAGATAACAGAATCTGATTAGAGAAATCCCCACAGTAATGTCAGCTTTTCAACCCTAATTGATCTTCATGTAGCACAAAAACTAAGAAAGCAAGGCAATGAAATGCCTCCAAAAAACCCTCAACTCCCCAAAAGTTGATCTCATAGACACTGAAATAGAGAAAATCACAGGAAAAGAACTCAAAACCAAATACAGACATTCCTTGTTTAACAACCAAGTCCCATTCCTGCAACTAGGTCATTAAATGAATTTGTCACTAACTGAGGAATTGCATGTATGTATATTACAATATTCAGAACACAGAAATGGCCAGAGGAATCTCCAACTTGATGACTTTGCTTTTATTTGCATAACTCTTACATATAATACTATAATGTATAATGGAACATAAAACTATAATACTGTACTGTGCAGGATAATGAGCAAAAATGATAGTACTATAAAAACAAGGTGTACTACACAAAAAAGACATTGAGGTTTTATAAACAAGATGTAGAGAACTGTACAAAAAAAGAAGGGTAATAAGTCTGAGCAGTGGGTCCTAAGTCTGAATAGGGCATCTTGGTTCTAAGTCTGATCAGCTGTTAAACAGGGAGGTCATTAAACAAGGAATATCTATAGTCAAAATGTTTGAAGAGATCAAAGAATAAACACATAAGCAAATTCATAAGATGCGTAGTGCAGCCAGGTGTGGTGGCACACACCTATAATTCCACCACTTGAGAGGCTGAGGCAGGAGGATCACTGATAATTTGAGGCCAACCTGGGTTACATAGCGAACTCAAGGGCAGGCTGAACTACACAGCGAGACCCTGTCTCAAAAAAGTGTTTAGTGAACTTATAGAGGATTTAATTAATAAAATGTTCAGCAAGCTTAAAGAAAAAAAATGATATGCTGATTGAGTTAAACAAGGCAGTAGAAGACAGCAACGGCCATTTTGGTAAAGAATTAGAAATTATAAAAAAAGAAGCAGCAGAAATACAGGATATGAAAAATTCAATGGAAAGCATGGGTAGCAGATTTGACCAATGTGAAGAGGAAGTAACATAACTTGTATCAGAACTTGAAGACAAGGTTGATGTAATAAATCATGTATCCACAGACATCCTCAAACAAGACACCAAGGAAGATGGGTTCAACAGTTGCTAGATGACTTAAGAAAAACACCACAACACAACATAAAACAAAATCCTTAGAATTATAGGACTAAAAGAAAAATTAGAAGATAACTCAAAAGGTATAAAAAATTTATTAACAAATAGTAGAAAAATTTTCAAATCCAGAGGAAGAATTCAATGCAATTCTGTACAACAGGTATAGTACCACATGACCATATAGCCACAACCAGAAAAAATCTTCTCGTGAGACATCATAACCAAAATTCTAGAAATTCAACAAAAATTGAGAATAGTAAAAGCTATTAGAAAAAAACAGCAAGGAACATATAAAGGCAAACCTAACAGAATAACAGTAGATTTCTAACCACAAAACTTGATAGCCAAGAGAAGTTGGAGTAAAGTTTTTCAAGCCCTACAAGAAAAATTGTCAACCCAGACTTCCATATCCTGCAAAATTACCCTTCAAAATTGATGCAAACTTTCTATGACAAAGAAATACTGAAGAAAAATATGACCATTAAATCTACATTGAAGAAAACACTTAAGGGAATCCTAGATACAAACAGGACACAAGTAAAGAAAGAGCCCAAAGCGGGATACAGATATAGACATAGACATATAGATATAGATGATATAGATATAGATATAGATATAGGTGGGAGAGTAGTTAAACAAAAAGAAAAGAATAAATGAATTTGTAGTGGAAAAATAATGCAATGGATCAAAAAAAATCCAACCATATGGTGAACACAAGAGACTCGACTCATCCAAAAGGAAGCATACAGACTGAAAATGACAGGGTGGAAAATGATACTACATTCAACCAAGGGCCTAAAGCAAGAAGCAGTAGCCATCTTATTGTCAGACACAGCAGACTGCAGGTCAAAACTGATCAGTGGCCACTACATACTAGTTGTTATGGTTTTTATTTAGATATCTCCCAAGAGCCTCATGTGATCATAGGCAAGGCTTTTGAAAGAAGACTGGACCACAGGGCCTTTGTAACTGACTTGCTATTAAGAATTGGAGCCTGGTTGATTACTGGGGGAGTGACCAGAAAGGATGTATCTCCCTCCACAGCTCTCTCCGCTTCCTGGCCACCATAGTATGAGGAGCTTTTCCTCCATCATGCCTCTCTGTCATGCTGCTTTTTCTCTAGATCCATTCAATCATGAACTGAAATGTGAACAAAAATAGATTTCTCCTCCATTAAGTTGTAGGTGTAGCATATTGTATCTCACAAACAAGGAAAGTGGCTAAGGCAGATTCTGTTACCAGAGAAGTGAAGGCAATGTGATACTACCTGATTATGTGGTTCAGAAGTCTTTGGAACTGGTTCACAGGAGGTGTTTAGAAAGTTTTGGAGACATCAGGTAGAAAAACAACCCTAGAATGCTATGGGCCAATTTTGATGGGAGTCTCTGGTCAGAGCTTGGAAGAACAGATGCTGATAAAAAAGGCAAATGGTAAGGACCAGGCTCAGGAGTTTTCAGTTAGGAACAAGGACACCACTGGCAGTTAAGACTCTAGGCCATGTGTGTCATATTCTGACAGAAAATTTGTCTACCTTTTGCTCATATCCTGAGACTTTGTGTTAGACTGACACTAAGGGTGATGAACTAATTAATCTGCTGGTGGAAATTTCAAGGCAGCCCAATGTTCAAGTTGAAGTATGACAACTGCTACCTGCGTTTAGTGAGATTTACATTAAGAGTAAAAATCCCATTTAAAAAGTTTAAAGTTTCACCAAAAAGGAAGCTCCTGTAAAGTTGGTACCTATAAAATTTTGGTTGAGGAGAGCCTGCTGGCTGAAAAGATTAGCACTAAAAAGGAACTGAGTGACAAAAAAAAAGTAAAGAGAAATAAAGCAAAGCAAAGAAAAAGGTGGACATGGTGGTCCACACCTGTAATAACTTGGGTAGCTGAGGCAGGAGGATCACTATGAGTTTGAGGCCAGCCTGAGCTACAAAGTGAGTTCTAGGCCAGTTTCAGCTGCAGTGAAACCCTGTCTCAAACAAACAAACAAACAAACAACAACAACAACAACAACAAAAAACTCCAAGTATTTTGCATCAGGACAACAGCAAAGATGCTTTACTAGCACTGCCAGGAACAGCACAACCCCCTCCCTTGGCAGGCTCATGGGTACAAAGCTATAAAGCTTTAATTTTAAAAGAGAGCCACAGGGAGTTCCTCTCATTCAGGGCCAACTAGAAAAGTTTTCAGAGTTCAGTCATCCAGGCATTTGAAGGCCTATGTAGTCATGATTGATGGGGGCTCAGTTAATGCTCAAGTTGGTCACACACCTTGATGACATACATGTGGCGGTGGTTTTATGGGCATGCAGAAAGCAAGAATTATGGAGTTAGGGAGGTTTTTTCCAACCAGATTTCAGAAGAAGGCCTGGGAGGCCAGGCAATGTCCCCTGAGATGGCAGTGAATGAAGATGTGAGAATGAAACCAAAAGTACAGTAGAGATCCCAGGAAGCTAGAGAAGTTAGGAATGTGGAATGTCTGCCGAGGAAGGTCACAGGCAGTGTGTACAGCCTGCCAAAGAGAAAAACCATGGAGGTTGTGACAGGTAATGCCATAGGGACAGAGATGCCAAAGCTATGTGGGGTTCATATCTCACCTCAATTTGTCTCAGGTGCTGGATAAACAGCTACAGGATTTAATATTTGCTTTGCTGTGTTTCAGTATTGCATTGGTCTCCTTCATTTCTATTTCCCTGTTTGTTCCTTTGGGAATGAGAATATTTATCCTCTGCCATTGTATGTTGGAAGTGTTTAACCATCTTTCGTATTTTTACCAGGGCTCACAGATAAGAGTTTGACTTGAGTGCCAGAGGGTTTGAACTTGAACTTTTTGGCAATGTGGGAACTATTAAGACTTTGGTGACTATTAGAGATGGACTTAATGTGTTTTACATAGAGATGCACATGAGTCTTTTGAGTCAGAGATGGAATGTTATGATTTATATCTAGATGCCCCCTGAGAGCTTCATGTGTTCATAGGTGGGGCTTTTGGAAGAGGATTAGACCATGGGGTCACTATAGCTGGCTTGTTGCTAGATATTGAGGCCTTATCAGGGGAGGTAGGTTGCTGGAAGAATGACCTGGAAGGGTATAGCTTCTTCCCAGTTCCCTCCTTCTCTCTCTGCTTCCTGACCACCATGAAGTAAACAGCTTTCCTCCACCTAGGTCCTTCTACCATGTGTTTCAGCCTGCCTAGCATGGAGTAAAACTTCTGAAACATGAGCCAAAGTAAATCTCTCTTCTTTTAAGGTGTTGGTGTTGTGTACTGGTAACTAGAATGTGACTAAGACACTACCAAAAGGAACAACTCAATGGAAAGAGATAACAATTGGCACAACCCAACCGCATAAAACAAAAGTACTGAATATAAAAGGACAGGTAGACACCAATACAATCAAAGCAGAGGACTTCAAAAAGCCCTCTTAGAAATAGATCAACTAGACAAAAAAAATCAATCAAGAAAATTAAGACTTAAATCATACCATGGAAAAAAAGGACTTAACAGATATCTATAAAATGTTTCATCCAACAAAGAATACATATTTTTCTCAGCGGCCCATGGAACATTTTCCAAAATTGATCATATCCATGCCATCCTTAAATAAGTACAAAAATTAAAACAATACTATTTTATCAAAGCAGAATGCAGTGAGGAATTAACAATGACAAAAACTACAAAAATTCACAGAGACTAAATAATGCGTTGTTAACTAATAAATGGATCACAAAAGAAATCAAGAAAGAAGTTTTAAAGTTCCTAAAATCAAATGACAATGGAAGTACAACATATAAAGACCTATGAGACACAATGAAAGCAGTGAGAGAAGCTTCGAGTTGTGACTACACATATTAAAAGAATAGAGTAAGCCTATAAAATAACCTAATTATGCATCTCAAGAACCTAGAAAAACAAGAACCATCCAAATACAAAGTAGAAGAAAAGAAATTTTAACATTCAAAGCAGAAATTAATGAAGTTGAGACTGAAAAATAATACAAAGATCAATAAATCAAAGAGCTGGTTATCTGAAAAGATGAATAAGATTGATAAACCCTCAGTCCAACTACCAAATGCAGGAAAGAAAAATATCAGTGCAACTAGAAATGAAAAAGGTGAAATCACAACAGACACTACCAAAATCCAAAGGATTACAAGAAACTTTCAAAAACAAATTCTAATAAATTAACCTAAAAGAATGGAGAAATTCCTAGACACATAAACAACCCAAAATGAGCCAAGAAAATATAAAAAAAATCTGAAGAGACCAATAATAGGCAATGAAACTGAGGCAGTAATAGAAACTCTATCAATTAAGAAGAGTCCAGGAACTAATGAGCACATTGCAGACTACTACCAGAACGTTAGGCAAGTTTCAATGCCAATACTCTTCAAACTCCACTGAACTGAAAGAAAAAGACTACTGCCAAACTCATTGCTGGAAGTTTGCATTACCTTGATACCAAAACCAGGCAAAGACTTAACAAGAAAGAAAACTATCGGCCAAACTCCTTAATGAATATATATGTCAAAATCCTCAACAAGATACTGGCAAACAGAATGCAGCAAATCATTACAAAGATCTTAAATTATGATCAAGTTGGCATCATCCCAGGGATATAAGGATGGATCAACATACATAAATCAGTAAATGTAATACATGGTGTAGAAGCTAGAACAAAAATTACATGATCATCTCAACAGATGCAGGAAAAGTCTTTGCCAATATCCAGCATTCCCTCATGATAAAAACCCTAATGAAAACAGATATAGAGGGACCTTATCTCAAACTAATAGAAGTCATTTATACTAAACTCACTGCCAACATCATAGTTAATGGGAAAAAATGAAAGCATTTCTTGTAAGAAGAAACTCAATAACAGTGTCCACTCTTACTGCTCCTGTTCAATTTAGAATTTGAAACTTTAGCCAGAGTAATCAGGCATGAGGAAGAAATAAAAGGACTAAATAAATAATAAAGAAGTCATATTATCCTTATTTGCAGAAGACAATCTTTTATATAGAAGACCACAAACACTCCACCAAAAGACTCTTAGAACTAATAATTCAACAAAATAGCAGGATACAAAGTCACACAAAAAATCAATAGTGTTCCTGTATACCAACTACAGTATGAACCTCCTGAGAAATAAATCAGGAAGACAAGGGGATGGCTGTGGCAGTGCATGCCTGTAATATCTGTACTCGGGAGGCTGAGGCAGGAGTCAGAAAAACAACCCCATTTCTCGTAGCTTCAAAAACAATTAAATACCTAGGAATTAACCTAACCAAGGAAGTGAAAGATGTCCATAATTACAATTACAGTACTCAGAAAAGATTAAAGTGGACATCAGAAAATAGAAACACATCCCCTGTTTTTGGATAGGTGAAATCAATATTGTCAAAATGCCCAAATCATCAAAAATGATATGTAGATTTAATGCAACTCCAGTTGTTGTGGCTTGCATCTAGATGTCCTCCCAAAGCTTAGTGCACTCACAGGTGAGGTTTTTCAGAGGTGACTGGACCTAGAGTTGACTGGTAATTGTCTTTCTCTGCATAAAGCCAGTATGCCAAGACCATAGGACATGCTTTTTTCTTTAAATGTCCAAATCCCAGCAAAAATTTACTAAGCATACAAAGGGGGGAGGCATGACCCAAAGAAAGGAAAAGCAAAATTCTCAAAAAATGACCATAAAGAAACACAGATCTATGAGTTGCCTGACAAAGAATTTAAAATAATTGTCATAAAGATACTGAATGAGTTAAAAGAGAACACAGACAAGTAAACAAACTAGGAAAGGATACATGAACAAAATAGGAATACTAATAAAGAGATAAAAAAGAATAAGAAAGAATCAAACAGAAATTTTGAAATTGAAAAATTCATTTGAGGTGTTCAACAGCTGACCTGATGAGGTAGAAAAAGAATTAGTGAGCCTGAAGGCAGGTCATTTGGAATTATTGAGTCAGAGAAGAAAAAAGAAAAACTGAGTGAAGTGAAAAGAGGCTAAGAATCTCAGAGGGCACTATCAAACTAACTAATATATTCATTATCAGATGCAAGAAGAGGAAGAAGGAGATGACAGAACTAATTTAAAAACTTTTTTAAATCCGAGGAAATAAACAAACATACATAACTCAAAAAGCCAAGAATACTCCAATTAAAGTACATCTAGAAAAAATTACATCGAGTTAATATAACCAAAATGTCTAAAATTAAACACACAAAAAGAATACTGAAACCACTATTATAGATTATATTTAGATGTCCCCCAAGAGCTACATATACTCTTGAGCAGAGCTTCTGGAAGGTGCCTGAATTATGGATGCTTATAGACTGCATGCTATTAGGAGGTGGGGACTGGTTGGAAGAGGTGAATCACTGCGAGCATGACTTGGAAGGATTTATCTCCCTCCCTAGCTCTTCTTTTGATCTTTCTCTCTGCTTCCCTGCTGCCATGCCATGATCAACTTTTCTTCTTTTTTATCTCTCTGCCATGCTGCCCTGCCTTAGAGCCAGGAAACTATGTACTGAAGCCTCTACAAACTGAGCCAAAACAAACCTCTTCTCCTTTAAATTTGTGGGTGCTTGGTGTCATATCTCAGTGATGAGAAAAGTGACTAAGATGATCAAGAGAAAAGTGATTCATCACGTACAAAGGAACTTCTGTAAGAATACCAGTTGATTGTTTAGCAGAAACTTTGTGAGCCAGAAGAGAGTAGAATGATATATTCAAAATGGTGAAAGGAAAACAAAAATGTCAATCAGAAGTACTGTATTTGTCAAAATGGTTCTTCAAAAATGAAAGACAGCTAGGAGTGAAGCTCAATGGTACAGCATGTGCTTAGCATGTGCAGGACTATGAGATTAATTCCTAGCACCCTCCCCAAAAAGAAGAAATCAAGACTTTGTAGATAAACAAAACCCAAGGGAGACCATTACCACTCAACTTGTTCTATAGGAAATACTAAAGACAGTCCAGGTTGAAAATGAAAAAATGATAGAAAATAATATGAAGCTGTATGAAAACATAATGTTTTCTGATAAAGGTAAGTACATGAGTAAGCCTGTACTTCTGTAATTTTGGTGCATTGTACTTATATATCAAAACAAAAGTAACTATGGATTCATGATGAGTATATAATACACAGTGATGCAATTTGTGGCATCAATAATATAAAGTGGAGACAAGTGGAGCTGTAAAGGTGTAGATTTTTTATGTACAATTGAAGTGAAGTTGCTATTGGTTTAAAATAGAATGTTATAATTTAAAGACTTTTTATATGAATGCAATGCTACACATGAAGAAAACTTTTGCAAAATTACACATAAGAAAATGAAAAGGGAATCAAAGAATATCAATACCAAACAAATCAATGAAACACAAAGGAAAGCAATAAGAAAAAGAGGGACAAAAAAGCTAAAAGACAAATGGGAAACAAGTAATGAAGGTCAATATTAAATCATTCCCTATCAGTAATTACTTTAAACATAAATGGATTATACTTTCCAATTAAAAGATTGGTCGGAGTAAAAACTCAAGATTCAACATATGCTATCTACAGGAGATTTTAAAACTGACTCAAAAGTCTATACTTTTTATTTTTATTATAATTATTAGCACATATTAATTATGCAAATTAATGGGATTGACTGCGATACTTTAATACATTCATGTCCCTCCACACTTCTTGTATCCTCTGTCTTTTTTCCTTGGCCCCTTTCCCAGTCCTTAACAGTTTCTACTTTCAGAGCATTTTTTTTCAGTTTCCTCATATGAAAGAAAACAAATGATACTTGTCTGTGTCTGGTTTATCTCACTTACCATGAAAACCTCCAGTTCTAATTGCTTTCTCATAAATTATGAGATTTCATTATTCTTTATGGCTGAATAATATTCTATTTATACCACTTTAAAAAATCTTTCCATTTACTGATGGGCACCTAGGCTGATTTTACATTTTGGCTATTGTGAGTAATTGTGCAATAAGCATGTATATGCATGTACATTCTCTGCAGGCTGACTTTGTTTCCTTTGGATATACATGTAGGAGTGGGATACCTGGATTATATGGGAATTCCATTTTTAGTTTTTTTGAGGAACTTTCATTATTGTTTTCTAAAGTGTCTGTATCAATTTACTTTCACACCAAAGGCTTCATTTCTAAGAGTCTCGCTTTAGATCTAAGGACATACATAGGCCTATAGTGAAAAGATTGAAAAAGATATTATATGCAAATGGTAACAAAAAGAGAGCATGAATGGCTGTATTAATATTGAGCAAACCAAACTTTAAATGAAAATATTATAAGAGACAAAGACATTATATAATAATAAAATAGAAAACTTATCAAGAAGATATAGCAATTATAAATATTTATGTACTAAATATCAGGGCACCATGAAGTTTCAACAAAACTGAAAGGAGGAACAGACTGACAGGAAGATAACAACACTAGTAAACTCCATGTTGTACTTATAATGATGAGTGTTTCCACCCGTGATTAAAAGATCAATAAAGAAATAGAGAACTTCAAGAATGGAATAGACTAATTGAACCTAAAAGACATAGGAAAAACACTCTATTCAACAACAGGAGAACACAATTCTTCTCAAGTGTGAATGGGACATTCTCCAGGACAGACCATATGTCAGGCCACAAAATAAGTCTTCAGAATCCAAAAAGTCTGAAATCATACACTCTCTCTCTCTCTCTTTCTCTTTCCTTCTTTCTTTTTTCCTTTCATAGTGATGGTTAAACCCACGACCTGGTAAACTACATCCCCAGCCCTTTTTTTAAGTTTTTACCCAGGGTCTGGCTAAGTTGCTATATTGCACAGGCTGGGCTCAAATTTACAATACTCCTGCCCCAGTCTTCTAGAGTGTTAGGATTACAGGCATGTGCCTCCACTCCCAACTCTTTCCTCTCCCTCTCTTCCTCTCCCTGTTCCTGCCCCTCTCCCTATTTCTCCCCCTCCTTTTTAAAAGTCGGTGTTGAGGACTGAACACATGCTAAGCAAGTGCTCTACCACTAAGCTACATCCTCTGCTGCAAAGTAACTTTTCTGATCTCAACAGCACTAGGAAAACTACTATACACAAAAATATGTAAAAATTTTATAGCCCGTGCTGAAACAACCAATAGGGGAACGAAGTCACAGAGAAATTAGAAAAGTCCTTGAGACAAATGGACATATAATATATAAAAATTTATGGAATGCTGCACAGTGCTGAAAAGGACATTTATAGCTGTGGTGCACATACTGCATTAAAAAAGAAAAACGATCTTAAATGAACAATTTAGCATTTATACCTCAAAAGACTTGAAGAAAGACAAACTAAACTCAAAGATAGCAAAAGGAAGGAAATAGTAAAAATCGGAGCAGCTATAAATAAAATAGAATAACACTGAAAATAAGTTCAGTTTCTGAAAGTTTAACAAAGTTGGCAAATCATTGACTAGATTAAAATAAGAGAAGAATCAAATAAAAATAGAAATGTAAGAAGATACATTACAACTGATGTCACAGAAATAAAAAGGGCTGTAAAAAATATCATGGATAATTTTATATTAAATAATTGGGCAAGCTTAGAAAGAGATGGATAAATTCCTAGAATCACACTATCTACTAAGGAGCTTTCTATTCATGAAGAAATAGAAATTCCAAAAAGATCAATAATGAGTAAGGAGAATGAGTAATTAAAACCCTCCCAACAAAGAAATGTCCAGAAGATAGTGATGTCACCATACAATACTATTCAAATTTACAGTACTGAGGGTCAAATCCAGGGACTCGTGCATGCCAGGCAAATACTCTACCACTGAGCTACAACTCCAGCCCCAAATTAACACTAATCCTCTTGAAACTCTTACAAGAAACAGAAGAGGAAGGCATACTCCCAAGTTCATTGAATGAGGCCAGCACTACTCTGATATTAAAGCTAAATGAGATACTACAAGAAAACTAGGGCCTGGGAATTTAGCTCAGTGGCATAAGCACCTATCTGGCAAGCACAAGGTTGTGAATTCGATTCCCGAAAAAAAAAAAAAAAGAAAAAGAAAACTATAGAGTACCATCCTGAATGAGTACTGACATGAAACTCCTCAGCAAAATACTAGTGAAACGAATTAAGCAGCACACTGAACAGATTATACAACATGACCAAGTGGGATTTACTCATGGGACACAAGGAAGATTCAATACACAAAAATCAATTAATATAATATACCGCATTAACAAAATAAAGGAAAAAAGAACATGATCATTCTGCATTAATGCAGAAGAAGCATTTGATCAGATTATTTTATCCTTTCATGAGAAAAATTACCAGTAAACTAGGAATAGAAGGAAACCATCTCAACATAATAAAGGCCATTTCTGAAAACTGACAGTAAACATCATATTTAATTATGAAAGACTGAAATGTTTTCCTCTAAAACTAGAAAAAGGACAAGGATGCTTGCTTGTACCACTTCTATTCAACATAGTATTAGAAGACCTAGACAGACTGATTAGGCAGGAAAAAGAAGTAAAAATCATCCAAATTAGCCGGGAGTGATGGCACATGTCTGTAGTCCCAGCACTTGGGAGGCCAAGACAGAAGGATCACTGTAAGTTCGAGGTCAGCCTCGGCTACATAGCGAGTTCAAGGCCAGCCTGAACTACACAGAAAAATCCTGTCTCAAAAAAAAAATTCCAAATTAGAAAAAAGTATAATTATTTGCTTACAGATAGCATGATCTTTTATGTAGAAAACTTTAAAAGTTAAACACACACACACACACACACACTTCTGCCGTATACACTTTTTGTACTGCTAGAGAATAGACCCAGAGGCCTCATGCATACAGTGTGCATCCTACCACTAAGCTACACTCCCAACCCCCCAAAAGTGATTTGAATTATAAATAAAATTAGCTGGATTTCAGGATAAAAACAACACACAAAAATCAGCTGCAACTCTATATACTACCAATGAGTAATTCAAAGAAGAAATTAAGAAAAGAATTCCACTTACATTAACATCAAAAAGAACAAAATACTTAGGTATAGATCTAACCAAAGAGGTAAGGTAAAAGACTTGCATACTGCAAACATCACTCAAGGAAATTTTAAAAAACACAAATGAATGGGTAGGGCTCCAGTGTTCTTGGATTGGAAGACTTAATACTGTAAAGACGTCCACGCTACCCTGAGTGATCTATAAAGTCGATGTAATCCACATTGAAATCCTAATGCTATTTTTTGCAGAAATAAAAAGAAATCATCCTAAAATTCATATGGAATCTCAAGGGAATCCAGATAGCCAAAACAAATTTCAAAAGAAAAACCAACTTAGAGAGCTTATGCTTTCTGACATCAAAATATTATAAAGCTACAGTGATCAAAATAGCATCATACAGGCACAAAGACAGACAAATAGACCACTGAATTAGAACAGAGAGCCCAGAAATAAGCCCTGATTTATACAGTTAAGTGATCTTCAACAAGGGTGCCAAGACCGTGCAACTGAGAAAGGACTGTCTCTTCAGCAAATCGTGTTGGAAAAGCTGGATCACAAGCAAAGAAATGTCTTTTTGTCATGTACTGTGTGCAAAAGTTAGCTCAAAATGAATTAAAAACTTACTTATGTGACCAAATACTATAAAATTCCTAGAAGACAGGTGGGGATGTAGCTCAGTGATAGTGTTCACCTGGCATATATGAGGCACTGAGTTTGATCACCAGTACCACAAAAACAAAAGAAAACAACCCTCCGAGAAGAAAACAAAAGGGAAAAGCTTCCTGAAGTCGAAATAGACAATGATTTTGTGGGCATCAATAGCACAAACAACAAAACTAAAATTATACAAATGTGACTATATCACAATTTAATTAATTCATTTATCTGTGCTACTGAGGACTGAAGCACAGGCCTTGTGCACATTCAGCAAGCACTTCATCACAGAGCTGCAGCCCCAGACCTACATTACCATTTTAAAATTTTTGTGTACCAAAGGGCCCAACCAATAGTGAAATGACAATCTACATAACCAGTGAAAATATTTGCAAATCATATATCTGACAAGGGATCTAGAATACATAAGAACTCCTACAACAGCAAAGACTCAACCCAATTAAAGTGGGCAAAAGACTTAAATAGATACTTTTTAAAGACAATAGAAAAAAGACCAACAAGCATATGAAAGGATACTCCTCATCATTAGTAATCAGAGAAATGCAAATCAGAACCACAATGAGATATCACTTTACACTCATGAGGTTGGCTTATCTCAGAGAAACAGAAAATAACAAGTACTGACAATGATGTGGAAAAATTGGAAACACTCTTTCTTCACTGTCAAGACTGTAAAATGGTGAAAAGCAATATGGAAGTTTGTCAAAATATTCAAAATAGAACTACCATAGGAACCAGCATTCCCACATGCATTTCAAAAGTATTTCAAAAAGAACTGCAAGCAGGGTCTAAAAGAGATTTGCACATGTATATTCACAGAAGCACTATTCATAATAGTCAAATTGTAGAAACAACTCAAATACCTATTGCTGGATGAATGAGTAAACAAAATGTAGCCCATACATAAAATGGAATATCATTTACCATTCTGACACATGCTATAACATGGATGAGCTTCAAGGATATTAAGCTGAGTAAAATAAAGAAGTCACAAGAGGCAAAACCTATATGATGTCTTACATGAGGCATCTAAAGTAGTCTAATTCATAGAAAAAAAGTAGAGTGGTGGTTACCAGGGATTGGAGGAAGAGTGAAAAGGCAGAACTTTATGTTTAGAATTCTAGATTTCCAAAATGGAAAAGTTCTAAAGCTTTAGGATATGAATGCAATTAACACCACTAAACTGTACCCTCAAAAATGGTTAAGATGAGGCCTGGGGGGCGCGGTCATAGCTTAGTGACAGAGTATATGCTTCGCATGCATACTTGGGTTCAAATTCCAGTACCAAAAATATTTGGTTAAGATGATAAATATTATATTATGTGTTTTAAACCACCATTTTATAAGAACCAAACAATTCATTTTTCATGAACTAAGATTTTTTAGTTGGTATATTTATTTAAAGTCATGCAGTTGAAGTTTCTTCTATCCTCTGTCAAGAAATTGAGACCCACAAGATTAACTAATTTGTTCAATATCACATTTTGTGATAGATTTAGGGCATGGAGCCATGTCATTGTATTCTCATGTTGCTGCTACTCACTCAAGTTACTCATACTCCCTTATCCTTGAAAAGCATAGATCAAATTCTCACTGGCATCTTCAAAAAAAAAAAAAAAACAGTAAGTGGGCAATAAATGGGACTAGGAAAAAAGGAAGAATGTGAGAATAAAAAGAAGAAAATCAAACAGATAAACTTCTTCCTTTAAAGTGAAATATGTTAGGGATTGGCAGGTCAAAGATCTGATGTATTTACTATAATCAGGCCTGAAACAATTTCAGGAATTACTTAGAATGTTGCCTAATATTAATATCCAAATAATGAGTGGTAATGAGATATTAGTTATCACTCTTTAATTGGAGATCTGTTGTTTTGTTTCTGTTTTTGATTGTTTTGGTTTGACGTTAGGAATCAAACCTAGGACCTTACACATGCTAAACACTCGCTCAGCCCACTGAGCTGTAGGCACTGTCCCTGTAATTGGAGTTACAATAGTAAGCACTTCCAAACTAAATATCCCATTTTCTCTGAAGCTCTTGTCTACACTTTCATCAGGTGAATAGACCAGTTAATTTAAGATCCACAGATTTTGTCATTTTGTGTAAGTTATTTAGTGGGGGTACAAAAAATGGCTTTTGTTCTGCTATTCCTCTCTATTTATCAATCCAGTCAAAGAAGACATCAGAAAGGGTACGGGAGATAACATTATTATCAAGTGTCTTTTCTTACCCCAGACCCTGGGGATTGAATACAGGGCCTTTACCCAAACTACATTTGATGATGCATTCAAATATTTATTC
The DNA here is from genome assembly GCA_004363535.1 of Dasyprocta punctata. Lineage (NCBI taxonomy): Eukaryota > Metazoa > Chordata > Mammalia > Rodentia > Dasyproctidae > Dasyprocta > Dasyprocta punctata. The sequence continues at coordinate 19,499 of RJWM01004353.1, read as the reverse complement.
GTGCTATGGACATAAAATGCAATTGTAAAAGATAAAGGAAAAATTAAAAAGATTTGCTCATTATATTTTAATTTGGGTGTTTTTTTGAGTGGTAGGGATCAAACCTAGGGCTTTGCTCATAAAAATGTATTTGCAAAAGTATGGAAATATACCCCTGGACAATAATTCTAATGAAACTTTCAGTGCCTTAATGAAAGTATCATACCACCTGACAAAACTTAATATGTAAAATGAAGTAAACCATGAGAATCCCTAATAAATGCAGACATACAAATTGCTTGCTACCATTGTTAAACATGTTTTAAGTTTGCATAAGAAATTATGCATATACTGCTGACATAAGCAGAGTGGAGGCTTTATGCAGAAGTGATGTCTGCAACAGACACTGCATGTACACACAATAACTGAAACACACATTTTAGAAATATTTTAACTGAGATTGGCAATAATGTATAGTGGTTAGTATAAAGTCAAATACTTGACCAGACAATTAGGATGCAAACAGAAGGCAGATACTGAGAAATTCAAACTAAAACTAAATTTTTATTCACAATTCCACAAATTGAAATAATGTTGTCTATGACCATACCACCTTGATCTCTTCTAAAAAATGTCTTGTGTTTTTAAAAAATCCACAGTACTATTTAAATTTCTCTGGTTCTTTTTCTAGAATAGACAGATCTATCCTACTAGGTTTAGAAGGCAACAGTGAATATATATATAGTATTCAGGAGGCTAGTATTGCATCCATGGATAGAATAGGCAACCTGTCCTATGGTCTGATTTGAGGAAATCAGAAAAATTCAGCTGCCCAAAGACATATCTAGCACTTGTCTGCTAAAGACTCCCTGAGGACTCTGTAGGGAGAAGATAGAGAAGGGAAACAGAAATTCATTACCATACATTATATCTCATCATTTTAGAATAATTGGTTGCTATATTAGCTTCCCACCAGGTTGGAAGGTCCAAAGGGAATAGGATACTGAGTCAATGTATTTTGATTATGGAGTAGACCTAGTAGGAAAGGCTACCAAGTACATGGGACTCTGTCATGGAAAGCAAATTTAGATGAAAAAACTTAATGGGACGCCTTGGGAAACAGGATGACAGCTAGAAGACATGAACAAGTTGAAAGAACAATGATAAGCATGTACATATTACCTCTGTTCTATTAATACTTCTGTCACAGTACATGTCAGTTGCAACAGATAGATATCCAGCCATTAAAATATAGAAATTTGAAGCATGCCTTTATAATTCTGTATTACTCAATACATTGTAATAATGATTATGTATTCATTATATTTTTTACCTGTCAAATTGAGAGTCAGCTTCAAGTGATGCTTTGAATCTTCCTCCTGGTAAGCATCTTTGATACATCTCTGATTGGTCATAAAATCTCCCTGAGTGACCATGAGATCTCTCTAAGTGACCACGAGATCTCTCTGCATAGTCATGATATCTCTTTGAGTGACCATAATATCTCTTTGAGTGACCATAATATCTCTCTGAGTGACCATAAGATCTCTCTGAGTGGCCATAAGGTCTCTCTGAGTGACCATAATATCTCTCTGAGTGACCATAAGATCTCTCTGAGTGGCCATAAGGTCTCTCTGAGTGGCCATAATATCTCTCTGAGTGGCCATAATATCTCCCTGAGTGGCCATAAGATCTCTCTGAGTGGCCATAAGATCTCTTTGAGTGACCATAAGAGCTCTCTGAGTAGCCATGAGATCTCTTTGAGTGGCCATGATATCGCTCTGAGAGGTCATCAGATCTTTTTGTGTAGCCATGAGATCTCTCTGATTGACCATGAAATCTCCCGACTTGGGCATGAGATCTCTCTAAGTTGTCTCGATTTCCTTCCAACTGATGTTCTTCGTCCTTGAAGTGGACTCGCTTTCTCTCAGATTTGGCCTTATAATTGTAGTTGTATTTCTCCTGCAAAGGACCCCAATTATACAAAACATATGAAACATATATCCTATGATTTGATTAAGTCATAATGACACTTTTAAAGACCATTTCTATGGGCAACAGTTTCTTCTAGAATTCGACTGTCCCCTTATATACCAGTTCTCAAAATTAACTTGTAGAATAGTTCTGATGTTTCATATCACTGGCACAAAGAACAGTATGCATATAAATCTTTAATAAAAATATGGAATATTAGTAGCTTTATGAATATGAATATATCCAAAAATCAATTCTACCTAACATTTTCTGGATTTGTATTTTATATTCAAGGAACAAATTGTGTGACTTTAGCTGAGGAGAGACAGAATATTTAAGAATATTTTATAGTACAAATCCTAGAGATCAAAGAAAATTTCAGAACCATACCAGTTGCTCTTTGCCTGCCTGATGATCATTTTAAAAACCATCTCTTCAGTGTAAATAAATAATTCTAAAGAGAAAAATTACGTGAGGAGAAAGAAATTTATAAAAGAAGTAGAAGGTTGTCATAGTATTGTTCAAGTAACTTGATCTGGTAACAAGCCAGCCTTCCTATCTTTTCATTTTTAAAGCCAGAAGGCTGTAGAGCAAATCAGTCAAATATAAATAATGAAAACTTGACAAACCTCTATGATGATACATAAAAGTTTAAGTGGATAAAGTCAGGTGGACTGTGCTGAGAAATCAGGCTTATATTAGTAATGTTACCTGAAAAACAAAACATATCCTAGATTTGGAATTACAACTTTCTGGTATAGCACTTTCTTATATGCCAGAAACCAAAAGCAACTGCTAGTAGTAGGGAAGTCACCAGCACAAAGAACACTATGCACAGAAAATCTTAATAAAACAAGAAAAATTAGTTGCTTTGCTAAAAATAAATCCACAGCCACTCTTGAACATTTCTCTCAAAAACCTAAATAAGTAGGTTGAGTGGAATGCGTAAGTATCTCTTCTTTGCCAGCGACTAGTGTTGGGAGCACAGTGGGCCACCAAGAAAGATAGAATCGAGGCCTAATTCCTGTGGACCCTTTCCAGAGATTACAGTCTTTTCATAAATACTTATATAAAAATGTTTTCAGGGCTGAGGGTACAGCTCAGTTGTAGAATCCATGCTACACATGTGCAAAGCCCTAGATTCAACCCCCAGCACTGCCCCCCACCCCCGAAAAGAAATGTATTCATCAAGTTGAGTGCTACAGATTTTCTACTTTTAAAAAACAAAATGTATATTAGTTTTCTTTCTGTATAAGCAAGCAGGAAACCTATGAAAAAGAATTATCAAGTAAATACAATTGTGTCCTACAGATATGACGATTAAATCCTGCAAAGTACAAAATTAGCTTATTAAAATTGCAAAGCATCATTGAAAACGGTGACTATTCAATTTATTGGTAAGATAGCTATGCTTAAATTTTCTTTACTCTACTTGTCTGGTGCATCCTGCTATACTTAAAGTTCTAAGTTTCAAAAGTATAGGTGATACAAAGATGCTTTCAATTTGAAAATACGGTTTTATATTATTCTGTTTAGGCATTTCGGACTGCAGAAAAAGGAAATTCATGTTCTTTGCAAACCGTATTTTAAAAAAAAACTCTCATCCTGTAAAATATGGATCAAATGCCATCTCTTTCATCAAACTTTCATAAGTCTCATTAATCAGAATGAATTACTACATCCTTGCAATGCAGAACATAAACCCTATTAGAACATTTATTGCCTGACATTGCATCGCTTTCTTCTCTTTCTGTTTCACCTCCATGTACAATACTTGAAGCCAGTTGCTCTGGTACCATAATGTCTATATAAAGTAATCACTGAATTAGTATTTATTCAATCAATTTAAATTAATCCTTCAAATATTTGAAAATGCAACATATCCCTTTCTAAAATAAATAAATGAATAAATTACATTTACATTGTTTGACGAAAATGGTTTAAGTTTCCAGAATCATCATTTTTAAAATTATGATCATATAACATCAGAAGAAGAATCCATTTCTGTGCCAAGCTGAAACATTAACACCTTTTTGTTCAGTGACCAACTTGGCCATACAAGTTTAGAGGTGATGAATTATACTACACTCTGTCCCACCTGTTGATCCCAGAGTATATTTCATATCCTACTTCACCTGACTTCTGGTTTTTTACAATTGATACACAAGGCTACTAAAACTATTTTTATACTATAACAAAACTAAAGACTTTGTATGGCTACAAAAATCAGAATGATTATATAGAATAAATGACAATAGCCAATGATCTATTTTAGCATTGTATAAATTCAAACTCTATAGTGAAGATTGAAAATAGCAAAAACTCAAATGTTGATTAAAACAGAGGAGCAAAAATTCAACTAACAAACACTGAATTTAAATTATGTTCAAGGCACCATGGACCAAAAAATATTCTTGCTCTCAAAATAATTGAAAATAATTACTTTTTGTTTGTTTGCTCTTTGAGATGGGGTCTTACTACATAGTTCAGACTGGCCCAGAACTCACTATGTAGCCCAGGCTAGTGTTGAACTAGCGATGATCATCCACTCTCGATCATCCTGTCTTGGCCTCTCACATGTGCAACCACACCCTGCTTAAAATAATTCTTTTTATTTTTTTGGTACCGAAAATCGAACTCAGTACCTTGCACTTGCCAGGCAGGTGCTTATGCCACTGAGCTATATCCCTGGCCCAAAAATAATTCTTAATATTAAGAAATACATATATTAAATTTGGAACCTTCTGTATCAGTTAATTCTTGGTATTTATTTACCTGCTTTGGTAAAGGTTGCTCACTTAAAGGGCTTTGTCCAGATTCGTATACAGCAAGTTCTTGACCTGGATTTTTATCATTTCTTTCCTCAATGCTTCTTGCATGCTCTTTGAAAAAGAATTATTTTTGTATGTTCAATCAGTAAATTCAACATATCTTTCCAAAATACTGTCTACGAGCTCATTTTTAAAGCTATATACTTAGGACTTGCAAGACATCTGATATTTAATTAATCTGATATCTGGTACTCTTACTGAATTCTACAACAGTCTTTGCTATACTATTTCTATTTGCTTACCTTAATAGGATGTTATAGATTGTATTTAGATGTTCCCCCAAAGCCTCATGTGCTCATAGGTGGGGCTTTTCAGAAGTGGCTTCATCTAGGGTGTGTGAGTATCAGTTAAGTTGTGTGATATCTGGATTAGTCCACTGATTGGATTAACATAGCTCTGAGTGTGGTTGAATGGATTTACTGAGGAGGGAAGCCCCACCCTGTGTGTGGGTGGCACCAATCAATAGGCTTGCAGACTGGATGAAATGTAAAGCAACAGAAAGAAGGCAAAAAAGATAGGATCACTGATTCCTGCCCACCCTGCCATGAACTATTTGTCATTTACCATCCTCCTCTGTCATGTGCCACCGTGCCACCTTGTTGTGGAGCCAGCCACCTATGCACTGAAACCTCTACAAACTGTGAGCCAAAATAAACCTTTCCTCCTTTAACTTTAGGTGTCAAATATTTTGTTTTAGTAATGAGAAAATTTAAAACCATACACTAAATGTTTTTTAGGTTACTCATATACAATACCTCAATTTTGATTTCATATGTCACCAAAGTTTGGACATGTTATCTGAAATTAACTGAATAAATACTCCAATAGAAAAAGGAGAGATGGCAGAAAACTGTCTGCTGTGCATTAGTTATATGGATATTTGCCCCAATTATGTTTTGCTTTGGGGATAAAGTTTTAGAAACAATTTCTACTATGGCAATCTGCACCACATTTATATTAAAATATGTTCACTGTACTGACCAATGTGGTTACGACTACAGAGGAGTTTTGTTTTGTTTTGTTTTGTTTTGTTTAAGGTAGGGTCTTCATATATAATCTAGCCCGATCTTGGACTTGCTATGTAGTCCAAGCTGTCCTTGAAATCATGATCCTCCTGTCTCAGCTTCCTGAGTACTGGAACTAAAAGGCATGAGTCATTATGTCTGGCCAGAGGACATTTTCCAAATTTTACCCCATTCTCTTTTTCCAACAACATTCCTGTTACAAAATGTGGATATCATGGTTCCCAAATTACAGACCATGTTCTTAACCCTCCCATATTGCCTTCTAATGCTGGAATTTAACTAACCAGCCAGGTACACAACATGTCTTAATCTGTAAGACTATTTTTTTTATCCTGCCCTCCCTTAGGGAAACTATTCATATAAATTCAATTTTTTTCATTTGACTTGCTATAAATTCTTACCAATCTTTTATGAGTACATGTCCGGGAAAAATAAAACAAGTAACATGATGCAACTTTAGAACAATGATGCGAGTTTTTAATTTTGCTTACCTTTGTTATTCAACAGATAACTGTATGATTTTTAGTGTACTTTACCTCTCTCCGAGGGACTCCCACGAGCCTCCAGTTGTTCTCTTGCAGCTGGCTCTTTTACATGGTCCTCGATCTTGTCATTTTCTTCTTTAGTGTGTCCTATGTTTTTGAGGATTATAATTTCATCTGTATTTGAAAATATAGAAAAAGCGGAGAAAAACGAGACAAGTCAAATAACAACAATGTTGAGAAACATTTTACCTTATGATGTTTCAGAACATTTCAAAGAATCAGTAGCCCTGAAAAAAAATGATAATACTACAATAATAGATTTGGAAACTATAACAAACATCAAATAGTACAGAAGTTTTTGGATTATTTTCCTCAAACAATAAGGAAAAATTTCTTGAAACAGATTTATGGTAACTTCATCTACCAAAAAAACATGAACAATATCCCCCCAGAAAAACCACAAAATTATAATGATTCATTTATTTAGATGATTTTACTAAATGTTTTTTCTTTCCTTTTTGCTTTCTTCCTTTCTCTTCCTTCCCTTGCTCCTCATTCCTTCGTCTGTCTGTCTGTCTGTCTGTCTGTCTTTCTCTCTCTCTTCTCTTTCTTTTGTACCAGGGAATGAGCCCAGGGTCTTCACAATGAGCTACATCCCACTCTTCTTTTTGATTTTTTTTTAAGACAGTCTGGCTAAGTAGCTCAGGCTGCGCTCAAATTTGTGATCCTCTTGCCTTAGCCTCCCAGAGTGCTGCGGTTACAAGGCTGTGCCACCACTACTGGTACAGGTTATTTCAATTTCAAACAAGTACAGTGAAATGGTTTCACCTCTGAGTGCTGTGGTATAATTACAAAGCATCCCCCAAAGATTCATACATTGAAGTTTTGATCCACAGTGCAGTAATGTTCAGAAGTGGGGTATACAGAAGGGACTAGATAATGAGGGTACCAATTCTATCAATGGATTTGATGAGTTCATAGCTGAGTGAGCTCTTAGGAGGTGGGGCCCAGTTAGAGGAAGTAGGGTACTAGAGGCAGGCCACTGAGGACTACATCTTGTGTCTAGTCCTTTGCTCTTTTTCTGCCTCCTGGCTGCTAGGAGGTGAGCAACTTTATCCCACCACACACTTCTTCCACAATGTTCATAACTTGCCACAGGCCTAAAAGCAATAGGGCTTGCCAGCCATGAACTAAAACCTCTGAAACCATGAACCAAAATACACCCCTGCCTTTTTTAAAATCTTTTTGAGACAGGGTCTCAATATGTTGTTCAGGCTGGCCTTGAGCTCACTTTGTAGTCCAGGCTGGTCTTGAACTTGCAACGACCCTCCTGCCTCAGCCTCCCAAGTATTAGGAGTACAGGCATGTGTCACCATGCCGGGCTTAATAATTCCACTTTAAATTGCTTTTCTCAAGTATTTTGTCACAGCAATATGTTGCTAACACTGAGTAAATGTAAATATTAGACAATTCCATCTATTTTGAAAAGTAACAGTAAAAAAATTAAGTGAAAAACTTAAGAAACTAGTGATAGAAATTCATAGGAGATACCACAGTGCTGAGGAACTTGTACTACTGCAGTAACAGGAAGTAATCAAACTTTACTTTGTAGTCAGGAACGTTATTATGTACTCAGAGAGAGGGAGAGAATATATTGAGACAGAGATAATGTGCTCTGAAATGTCTCTCTTGCTGAGTGCAGTCGTGCATGCCTGTAATCCCAGAACTGAGGGCAGCAGAGGCAGAAAGATCACAAGTTTAAGCACCACCTGGACAAATTAGTGAGATCCTGTCTCAAAATTTTAAAAATAATGAAATGGACTGTGGATATAGCTCAGTGGTAGAGTACTGCCTAATATCTACAAGGCCAGGCTTCCACTCCTAGTACTGTAAACAACAACAACAACAAAAAGTCTACAGGTTTTTTATTTTTGTTTTTGTACTGGGGATCAAACCCAGGTTGCTGGACATGGCTAAGCAAGTGCTCTACCACTAAATTGTATCTCCAGACCCATAGTTTTTTCTATTGTGGTATAAGAGAGCACACAAAGGAATATCTTATAGGGTACCACAAGAATATTTCAAAATCTCCAACCTCCCTATCATCATCACCCAGCTTACAGGGACCTAAAGACGTTGACATCCTAAATAGGACTAAAGACCTTCAGAGAAGAGGAAATGAACAGCAAGGTTTTTTTTTGTTTTGTTTTGTTTTGTTTTTGTTTGTTTGTAGTTTTTGAGACAGGGTCTTGTGGTGCAGCTCAAGTTGGCCTCGAACTTGGGGCGATCCTACTGCTTCAGTCTCTCAAGTGTTGGAATTCCAGCCATGCAGCATCATGCCCAGCTGGGACCAACTTGTCTCATTGGCAGTCATTTAGAATTTGCAGTGACTTAATTTTTCCACTCCTAAGAGTCACCAAAGGTAATTCTAGTGGCTAGTTCTGTCTTAGACTTATATAGGGAATTAAATAAAATAGTATATTTCTTGGGGATCATACAGACCTACAACTACAGTTGAAAAACATTTATCTACCTGGGTGTGGTGGTGCACACATGTAATCCCAACTACTCAGGGGACTGAGGCAGGAAGATCATGAGTTGGAGCTCAGCCTGGGCAATTTACCCTAGCATGTATCAGACACTCAACACATGGCATAATGAATAATAAAAGTACAAACATTCGCTGAGCATCTAATATATGCCAAGTTCTGTGTCCCATTCTTTTAATTATTTAAGAGAAATAAAAGACACAGAAAGAAAAACAAAAAGCAAAAGAGACAAACAAACAACAAAAAATCCAAAACAATAGCAGTATAGGTTTTCAAAACGATGATAGGAATTTAACAATGGTTGTAATATTGCATATTGTTACCTTCAAAAGGGTTGCTTAGATTATCAGATATAGACATGTAAAATCCATCTAATCATGAGTATTAACTGTTCTTTTCCAAGAACTAGTACAATTAGTAGTATAGTCATCTTAGCTATCTTATGTATATATATACAAATTTATGCCTTCTCCTTTTCCCTTCCTTCTTTCCTCCTTTCCCCTATCCCAGTTACTTTTCCTCTTCGAGCAGTTTCTTACCCGTACACTATATTTATTGTAGATTTTGGGTCATATTTGCTCTTTCAGTTTCTTACACTAAGGAGACATTGCAGTATTTACACATGTGAGCTTGGTTTATTTCACTTATGAGTATGGTCTTTAATTACGTCCATTTACTTATAAAAGCCTCGATGTAATCTTTCTTTATAGCTGAGTAGTACTCCGCTGTATAAAAATACCACATCTTTTTTATCCATTCCTTGATGATGGGCACTTGGGTTGTTACCAAGATTTGGCTATTACAAATTGGGTTGCTATAAACATGGGTGCACATATATCACTGTGGTATGATGATTTCATTTCTTCTGGGAAAATGCCCAGAAGTGGGATAGCCCGGTCAAATGGAACCTCTAATCCTAGCTTTCTGAGGAACCTCCACACTGATTTCCACAGTAGTTGCACCAGTCTACACTCCCACCAACAGTGGAGAAGAGTTCCTTTTTCCCCACAGCCCCTCCAGCATTTGTTATTGGTTGATTTTTTGATCTTGGCCATTATTTCTGGAGTGAGATGAAATCCCAGTGTTGTTTTAATTTGCATTTCTCTATTGACCAATGATGCTGAACATTTTTTCATATATTTATTTGCCATTTGTATTTCTTTCTCTGAGAAGTGTGTATTCATCTCAGATGCCCATTTTTGGACTGGGTCTTTGAATTTTGGGGACCTGATTTTTTTCAGTTCTTTATATGTTCTAGATAGAAGTCCTTTGTCCAAGGGACAGTTGGCTAAGATATGCTCCTTCCTTAAAGGTCAGCAGAAATTATCTTCAGTTTATGAAGATGGAAACAAATTCATGAAAGTTATATGACACTTGAGGGCGCAAAACTAATACATTAACAAGTTGAGACAAATTCTAAGTTCATGATTCTTTTTTTTTTTCTTTTTGTCGTTTTGAGACAGAGTTTCACTATGCAGTTCAGACTGTAGCCCAGGATGGCCTTGAACTCACAGAAATCCTCCTGCCTCAGCCTCCTGAGTGCTAGGATTACAAATGTGCACCACCACACTGGGCCTAAATCCAAGATTCCTGCCTCTCTACTTCTCCTTCACAAGCTCAATTATTCCAAGAATTAAGACAGTATCACCCAGGACAATGGTCATTCACTGAGTGTAATACCACACCATTAAAACAGCATTTCCCTTTCAATTCTATCTGAAATTCATTGCACAATACCAAGTTTTGAGGTTCTAAGGAAGGGGTAGCATTTAAGTAGTATATCACCAACCTCTAATCTAGCACACAGGTACTCACTTTGCCCTGTCCCCTTGATTTCTTTAGCCTAAGATTCAGTATAAAACTACTGTCAGGCTTCTTCTGAACCATCCAGTCCCATATAGGAAAGCTATAACATAGTTTTATAACCTGTCATTGGCATTATTTGCCTAAAGGGATTTAAGTAATATGAAATTTCAATCAGGCCACCCTGAAACTCACATTATCCTTGTCAACTCAGGAGCAAAATATATAAAAAGTCCCAGAAATTCCTACAGTCCTTCTTCCCTACAATCAAATCATTCTCAGTTTATTCTTAACTTACATATAACATTGTAAAGACAACTTCACTTTTAGTGTTGTTCTGGCAGCACCACGTTAATCCCATAGGATTTCTTGAATCCTCTTCTGAATATATCACTCTATGGAAACATTTTTTCCATCAACCTGACCTAATCCAAATAACATATGACTCTACTACTGTGAATGAATAGATATCAAAGTAAGAGTCGCAAGTAGCAGTAGTATTTCAGAAAGCAAAGGGTTATAAATTTCATGCTGGATGGACTTTTTATAGAAATACCTGGTAGAATCTTTCTCAAGTAGGCTTTGCAGAGATTGCAGTTTACATTCAACAACTGCTCATGCTCTTCATATCTGCTACCTGGCCAACAGAATCAAGATATTTTGACAAGATAATAGTTCTATTAAAAAAAGGCAGAAATAGACTCTGATAGCCATACAAATATATAATAAAGGGAATTTGAGTTAACAGTACATTATTTTCTCATTTAGCCTTAATCTATGGCTAACCGTACAGTGTAGAAATTCAGGTCTTTTTTCACAGTGGTCACTGCTTTCATCTAATTTATAAGTGATAGTACTGCCTTCTCTTTGAAGTATAAACACCCTATAATATGGGCTTAGTTTCTAATGACCACACTCACAGCTGCTACGCAAAATTCATTATACTAAGAAGAAACTCATTTTTCTCTTTGGTATAGTGTTTTCCATTTTTGTTATATTTATCCGACAATTGAATTTCACTTCAAAGGGGTTACTTGTGCAATAGAAGATAAACAGAGCAGAGTGCGGAAAAATGAGCTTCACAACAGAAAACAGCCATTTGTCCTGACAGTCCCTAACACAGGGAAATGAAATTCTATTTGAAAGAAAAAGCTCTTTCGCTGCTGCCACCTAGTCATGTGGAGGCAGAAGCTCGCACGTGATCAAGATTCAAATTTCACGCTAACCCACTGCAGGGATGGGGGTGGGTCATGGACTGTAGTACTGCTTTTCAAGAGGTGCTGAAGATTGCCCTCATCCACGAGGACCTAACACACAGAATCTGTGAAGTTGCCAAAGTTCTGGGCAAGCACTGAATCCATTTTTGTGAGTTTGTATCCAACCACGATCTGAGCCTATGTATGTGAAGTTAGTGGAAACCCTTTGTACTGAACACCAAATCAACCTAATTAAAGTTAATGACAACAGGAAATTAGGGAAATTCATAGGCCTCTGTAAAATTGGCTGAGAGGGAAACTTGCATAAAGTGGTTGTTTGCAATTGTTTAGTGGTTAAGGATTATGGCAAAGAATCTCGGACCAAAGATGTCATGGAACAGTATTTCAGATGGAAGAAATGAACAAACAAAAAATTTGGTTCACTTAAAAAAGAAACATAGAAAGGGTGTCGTGGGTATAATTCAGGTTCAAAAATACTCATCCATGTATTTGTTTCATTTAAACCATCTCCTAAATTAGCTTTCCTAAAATAATATTTAAAATATAGCACTAACAAGCTGGGCATGGTGGCACATGTCTGTAATCCCAGCACTCAGGAGGCTGAGGCAGGAGGATCATCGTGAGTTCAAAACCAGCCTGGGTTACAAAGTGAGCTCGAGGCCAGCGCAAACTGCATAGTGAAACCCTACCACAAAAAAAAAAAAAAAAAAAAAAAATATATATATATATATATATATATATATAACATTAACAAAAAAACACAGGTAGAAAGAAGCTGAGAATTCCCTCATTTTGAAATGGAAACATTTTGTGGAAAAGAATCAATGTTTCATTTTACAGATGGGAAAAATGAGACTAAGAGAGAGGGAAGTGATTTGGCTACGGTTACCTAGTGGCAGAACTAGATTTGAGCATAAATCTCTTAAACATTGAGGGCTTTGGAAGTCAGAGTAAGATTTTTAAACATTATGCTCAAAGTCTGTGGTTCTCTACCTGGATGTGTATCAAAATCACTGGGAGAATTTTTTAAAACACAGGACCTCTATCCAAGATAATGACTCATTCGGACTAGAGTGAGACTCAAGTATCTGTATTTTTAAAAAAAATCCTCCAAGCCTTGTGTGGTGGCGCACGCCTTTAATCCCAGCACTGGGGAGGCTGAGGTAGGAGGAGCGTTGTGAGTTGGAGGCCAGCTTGGGCTACAATGTGAGCACAAGGCCAGCCTGAGCTACACAGTGCAACCCTGCCTCAAAAAACCAGGGCTGGGAGTTTGGCTCAGTGACTTAAGTGCCTGTCTGACAGGTGTGAGGTTGTGAGTTCAATCCCCGGTGCTAAAAAAAAAAATCCTCCAAGTAATTTTGATACTCAGCCTGCACTACGGACAACTGCTGTGAGCAAGAGACCCTTCAAAGCATACAAAAGTGAAATTATGAAAAGAATGGTTTAAGGAATTGTCAATTTATGACTTGCAGATTATAGAATAGAATGGGACTATGAACAAGGAAGCTACTAATTTTGGGATGAGACAGATGGACTTTAACAGTCTGAGATTAAAGAGATAAAGTTTACACCAGGGTGGTATCAGGGGAAAACTAAAAGTCTTGCCCCTCTACACAACAGATGTAAGGGGAACAGGGGGGGCAGCTTCCCCCTCTCCCACCACACACCTGCAAGCAGTAAATTCTTCCCTCATAGTTTACAGTATTCTTGCTGGGCCACCGGTTACCAAAGATCCCCCTGCCCCAGGTCAGTTACCAAGGAAATTACACAAAGCTGAGAAAGACAATAAACCCAAACAGAGGAAGGTGTCCTTAGAACTGTGGCAGTGGGAAATGCCTTCATAGAATTGTTTGACCCTGAAATACATCATTTCATAGAGCATTAATATAAATGATCGGTGCAACCTGAATATCAGCATTATATCTTTGTTATTACATGTGTCAAATAGACTTGTACATTGCCCTAAAAACCTATTCCCCCTTTATATTATTTCTGGGGAGAGAATTCTCTAGAAATCCAACTGCTAGCATACAAATGAAGTACTGAAACATAACAACACATTTACCAGCTGTGAATTGCCTGCCTATGATTCAGTACCAAGTGAATGACACAGAAAATGAGTGTTTTAGGACTTCAGAAAAAAGACAGACTACTGCATCCTGGAACAGCTGCAAATCTCTGCGGCAGAGGAGGATGGGATGTATAGAATTTGAATGAGAGGAAAGGTCTGGGCATTCCAAGAAACAGAAAGGACTCAAGAAAAGATTTGGAATTAATATAATAGTTCATAGCAAAATTCATTTTGTTTAGAATGGAAAATTAGTGCTGAAGAGTTATGGGTTTAGACAAAAGTAATATAAATAATGAAAATCCCTGCCTGTCAGCACCTCAACATGCAGACAGGGATAGCAGGTAAGGCACAGTAATGAAGGTTACTGACAGTAGTGAGGGAGATTCCCATACAAACTTTAACATAGACTCATGTCAATCTACCAAATAACAAGCATATTTTGAAAGAATTATATGAGCTTGTTCATATGCTAGGTATAACAGAAAATCAAGAAATTGGTCAGTGCTTTCAAATAATATAGAATTTATATGCTTCTTGCACAGCTATTTGAAAGGAATACACCATTCTTTCTGTTATCTAATAATTTTTATATTACATCGACTACTTTTATAAAGGAAGTCCACTTTTTTGTTTGTTTGTTTGTTTTTGGTTTTCTGACACAGTCTCTCGCTATGTACTTGAGGCTGGTTTTGAGCTCACTATGTAGCCCATGATGGCCTTGTACTCACCCAATCCTCCTGCCTCAGCTTCCCAAGTGCTGGAATTACAGGGGCGCACCACCATGCCCAGCAGAAGTCCACATTTGAAAGAAAATTTATTTTAGTGAAAGCTATAAAGCTACAAGACCACAAGAGAACACCATGCCCAGCTTAAGTTTTACACAAATTATGTAATTAGTTTTCTTGTGAAAAGCATTATTATATTTTACAATGGGTTGAAAGTACTATTTTATATTTATAAGCATTTAAAACATGCAATTTTTATAAATACTGCTTCACCATTTTGAAAATATTTAAGACAATGGAAACCTCAAAAACTGTAAGTGACAATGGAGCTACAGGTACATCTCAGAGATACAGTGTTTGTTCAGCAAGCATGAGGGCCAGGGTTTGCTCCCCAGATCTGTAAGATTTTTTTAAAGAATGAAAAAAAGAAAAGAAAAAAAATGTGACAGGCTCCTATCACTTCCTGTTAGACACTGACTACACAAACTTCCAAAACCCTTAAAATATTGCGAATTGCACATATTTATTTAGTGGTCTCTGCACCTAGTTTATTAGGTATTTGAGAAAAGCTTATTGTTTATTTTTAGTGTACCATTCCTAATACTGAGTGAATATTCTATGAATATCTGTAGGTCTATGATCTAATATATCCAGAGCTAAAAAGAGTTCCTTTCTAACTGTAGTATTTTTGCCTTAGTCTCCTTCAGACAGAAATAATGAATAGAGCTAGTGCACTCTGGGAGGCTGAGGCAGGACAGTCACAAGCTTGAACCCAGCCTGGGAGAAGGGGGCTGAGATGTAGCTCTGTGCAAAGGCCCTGGGTTCAGTTCCCAGTACCACAGCAAACAAACAAAAGAAGTGGTGAATAGAGAAGCACACTTCCTACTAAGTTCTTGCTATTACCAGTTCCAATCTTGTTTTATTTTTGCCTTGTATTTCGTTAAAAAAGGACTATGGTATCTTTTGGGTATGTTTATTAAGCACAAGAAGAAAAACAAATTTGTAGAGTCTTCCTATTTCTGTACTTATTAGAAGGGAAGCAATATCCTTTCATTCAGTAGAAAACTTTTTCTAATGCTTGTTTTAGTTATTGAAAGTCAAAGATATATATTGTTGAAAACTAGTATTGTCACTTTGAAAACAAGAGGAAATTTATCAGAAAAGTAATTCATTAAATAATAGAAAATAATAGTGATTCATTAATAATAGAAATAATAATAGAATGCATTTGCTCTTTATGATGTATTTTTCTTGCATTCAGATTGGAAGGGTCTGTAACCAGTAAAAAGTTTTGCCTGTTTCTCAGACTCTCACATACGATGGTATGAACATGGACATGGTATGAACAGGATATTGAGAGGCAATATTTAAAAGGCTGAAATAAGATCTCTCAACATTTTTTACAACTTTATAAATACCACATTTTTTCTCATATTCAGCCTCCAACTAACCTAACATATTTGGTTCAACAACTTTCCTTAGCTTTAAGGAAATATGATATAATATAATATAATATAATACAATACAATATAATATAAAACTCGAATCAGCCTTTCCCAAATCAGACTCTCCAGTATCCTCCTAGTTGTAATCATCTACTTAAAAGTTATGCCTCCTAAATTCCTTAAATCTGCTACTGTCCAAGTTACACCAAACAATCACCTCCCTCAGTCTTCCAGACTTCTAAGAGAAAACATCCAGGAGAATGCATTCTACCTTATCAGCTATCTAAACCTCATCTTTCCCCTGGATTTTTTAAATCTTCCTCAAACCTACTACATCCTTAAAGTCCAATAAACAAATTCCAAGAGGGGAGGTTGACTAGCCAGGCTCACTAAAATTTTAGCTACTCAAAAGTGAGGCTTTAGGTAGACTTTCTGGGACAGCTATAACAAACATTTACTCAGCTTTCTCAACATGTCAGGAACCATACTTTGTACACAATGCTTGTATTATCTCATTGAGTCCTCAACAAGTTTACAAGATAAAAACTATGTACTCAGATGAGGAGCCACAGGCCCCATGAGATATAGCAACTATTACAATTTTTTTTTGAACTATGCCATTCTGTGACCATGGCCCCTATTACCTCTGAATTATGACATGAAACTGTTTTGGCTATTTTTCAGATTATGTTATTTTTCTTCTTAGCAGCTGCTAAAGCAGTAATTATTGATACCAACACAATGCCAAGTTGCAAAACTGTGAGATTTTACCTCAGCAATATAAATTCCCTCTAGTCCTGAGTTTATCTGCCTTCAACGTCCCAGGAATGGGGCAGAAGCCAGAGTGTGATAAAGAGCACAAAATGTAAGGAAGTTCCCAAAACTTCAGTGATCAAGATAAAAATATTTTAACGCAAAATTTTCAAAAATAAAAATTAATGCAAAAATAATCACTGATTAACAAAATGTCAAAATTTATAAAAGAATTGGGTCCTGCACTTTCACAGCCCTACTTTACTTTGTCTTGTTTTAATTTCTAGTTCAGTAAAATTATATTTGCAAAATCAACCAAAAAGATGCAGTGTTCTCATTTGATTTCTTAAAATGTTTCATTAAAATACTAATTATCCCCATTACCAAAAATTTTAGCTTCTTTGAATTTTTTGTTTTTGTTTTTTGAGACAGGCTCTCGCCATGTAATTCAGGTTGGCCTTGAATTCACTATTTAGTCCAGGCTGACCTCAGACTCATGGCAATCTTCCTGCCTCAGCCTCCTGAGTGCTTAGATTACAGGCGTGAGCCACCACATCCAACTTCAAATTGTTTTTACACTTTGAAAGAAGTGCCTCACTTTATCCTAGCTCCAAGAAATTACTAAATTGTTTTCATTTTTATGTGTTTCTGGCAGTGGAACCCAGGGCCTCATGAACACCAAGCAACTGCTCTATTACCAAGCCCCACCTCCAGCCCCACAAATAGTATTTTTTAAAAGTCATTTTAATGTCACAAAATATTTCAGAACTCATGATCACATTAGGCTTGGGAGCCACCCACCAGTACAGAATCCACAGGGACTATGTTTTAGGAAAGTCTGTTGATACCAATCATGAAGTGGATTGCTAAGAACACCTTAAAGGCAATAAATAAATAAATAAATAAATGATTTAGGTACTAGTCACAGTGAGTCCCTTTCAGAGATGAGGAAGGTAGGTAACCTCACGAGCCTCACAAAGGCATCTGTGAAAGCCCACAGCTATAATGATAATTCATGGTTAAAAACTGAAAACTTTCTCTGCTAAAATCAGAAATATTTCAAGAATGCCTAATCACATATCTAATTAGCATTTTACAGGTAATTCTTTTTCAGTGCTGGGGTCCTTTCAGTCCTTGGGACATAATACCTGACACCAATACCTTAAAGGAGGAACTGTTCATTTTGACTCATGGTTTCAAAGAGTTCAATCCCTAAATGGTTGGCTCTAAAGCAGAAAAGGCACGGCACAAGTGTATGGTAGATAACAGTTGCTTAACCCATGAAAGCCAGGAAAAAGAGAAAAGAGAGAAGCTGGAGACAACGGCACACCCTTCCAGGTCTCCCTCCCAGTGACCCACTTCTTCCAATTAGGCCCCACCTCTGAACAGCACAATCAGCTACAAATAGCAAATTAATCCACTGATGAGCACAGTGCCCACATGACCCAACCACTTTCCAAAAGCCCCAGCTTTGAACACATGAGACTTTGGCAGGGGGCATTTTAAATCTAAACCGTAACACCTGCCCACAAAATTCTACCTATCCAGATCAATTAATCGAGAAAAAAAATACTTTTGTAAGGTCTTGAAGTCTTGTATCACTTATGCTGGTTTACTTTGATTGGTTTTATTCTGGTTTATTTTCCTTGGTTTTATCCTCTTTAAAATAAAAAAAACTTAAAACAATTTTAAAAAAGAAAAAATACAAGGAAACTAGATTGGAAAAAAGAAATGCATCTCTTCTCAGGTACCATTTTTGTGTATGTACAAATTGCTATGTATACAAAAACAGAGAAAGGAAGGAGGGAAGGAAAGAAAGAAGAAAGGAAAGAAGGAAGGAGGGGCGAAAGAGCTAAAAAATTCAGGAAAGTGGTAGGACAAGATCTATACAGAAAAACAAATTCTAGCATTCTAGTTCTATATACAGGTTAAATATCCCCAAACTGAAATCCAAAAAGCTCTGAAACTTTTTAAAGACTTTAGAGTTTCAGATTTCAGAGCATTAAGGAATTTTCAAATGGTAACATCTGTGAAAATAGTCCCAAATCCAAAGACTCCAAAATCGGAAACACTTTTGACTCCAAACACTTCAAATGAGGAAAACTTAACCTGTGCTAGCAAAGAATTTTTCAAAAATGAAATTAAGAAAGCAATTCCACTGAGTGTGGTGGCACACACCTGTAATCCCAGCACTCAGGAGGCTGAGGCAGGAGGATTGCTGCTAGTCCGAGACCAGCCTGGACCACCTAGTGAGTTCAGACCAGCCTGAACTACAAAGCAAGACCCTGTCTGAAGAGAAAGAAAGACAAAAAGAACAAAGGAAAGAAAGAAAGAGGAAAGAAAGAACATTCCACCAAGATCACTCAGTAAGCAAAAAGAATCATCTTCCTAACAAAGGTTTCGAGACAACTAGATATCCACATGTAAAAGAATGAAGTTAGCTAGGCATGGGCATGGTGGTGCATGCCTATAATTCTAGCACTTGGGAGGCTGAGGCAGGAGGATCACCATAAGTTTGAGGTCAGCCTGGGTTACAAAGTAAGTTCAAGGCCAGCCTGAACTGCATGGTGAAACCCTGTCTCAAAAAAAAAAAAAAAAAAAAAAAAAAAAAAAAAAAAAAAAAAAAAAAAAAAAAAAAAAAA